>JABSTR010002285.1:0-62745 GCA_013339765.2 Haemaphysalis longicornis
CCGTATAAAATCGGACATCACAGTGAAAGTGAGTTGATAGTAGCTCCGTGTCCCGTTCACTTCGTTCGTCCTTGTTCATTTCGCGCTTACTTACACGATGGACATAAACTAAGTTTCAGAAACGCTTTGTGACATGATGCAAGTTGAATGCCAGAGAATATTCTCTTGCATTAACATAGCTAGTTTTATTGTCACAAGCGGGTTTTTTTGTTTCGATGGCGTTATAATATAGATTAGCGCAGAGGAAATGCAGAGGCATTGTAGTCGGCGAACCTTGGCTGTCATCATGCCCTTCGGCTGCGTAGGTTCCACGGCCCTCACGGCGCACCTTGTGCATATAAATTGATGGTAGCGTGCCTGTGCCCTATTCTGTGCGAGTCTCTGTCGTCTCCGGGGAAAGGGCATCTTGGGACATTTACCGCCTTCTGGCAGCTGCAACACGCCCCTTTTGACCCCCTTTCTCGAAGACGGTGCCTCAGAGCTGGCCCGCCCAGGGGAGGATTAGGCACTCTATTTTCTGTGCTCCTCTCTGTTTATTCTTTTTCCAATCTCCTTTGTTAACTCTGTCCTCTCATCTCTCCTCTCGTATTTCTATGCTTCCCCAGGCGTCGAGGGTCAGCCCTGTGCAAAGATGTCACTCTTGATTCCAACCATAGGGTTATCGTGTCATGGTACGGTAAGCGTGTGCTGAAATCCTCTGTTCGGCCCCATGGTGGCAACCACTTTTGCCACCGAATTGATGCGTTGTTTTATGGCTACTTTTTCTCTTCCCCCAAAACCCCCATGGAATTTCTAAAAGGGGTCACGCCGAACCACTCCGAGTGCAACCATCTCATGGAACTTGCAGCAATAACCTAGTACTACACTTTACCGGCGAAAAACTAATTAGTAATTTTTCAGTCTTTATTGCCATGTGTAATGAAAGCATTGTTTGGAAAGACAACACTTTCTAAAAGAGTGTTCTGAAGGCCTCTGTTTTGAAGTGTTGCGAAAAAATCAAAGTGAAAACCTTCTGAACCAAGGACAAATTGCCAACTTAACCATCACCATTACGCCATATCGCAGATTAAACCCTGTCTAACGCGTTATTTCAAAAACGAATTCACGGGGTAGACATATCTTGATCCCATTGAGGGAATGCATGACGAAGGTGTGGTTGGCATTTGTAGAGGTATTATAAGCAACGATGGAGCAGAAATCATGACCAAACACAAAGGTAACCTTTATTAGCCCTCGTCTATGCTCCTACATTTCAAACCCTGATACTTCAAGTATCAGCACTAAGGATGTGGCAGACAAGCTTGTCGGAAAAACCTCAACTGTGTAAATGTGGCAAAAACGAACACTCTTCTCAAGACTGCCGAAATACAATAGGAAAACATCCGAACTGCCGTGGCTCACACCCTGCGACTCACTTATCTCCCCCATTTTTCATGAGAAAAAATATCATTCAGATCAAAGTGACCAAAAACTAACTTTCAGGGGTGCACCAAAAGCACAAGATGCTTTCGGCCCTATCCTATGCAGACGACGCCCGCAGCCGATTGGGGGCGACGTTTGAACTGTGCTGCGAGGTGAGACAGCGTAGCCGAGCTGATGTGCCGCTGTCCTTAACCCCCTGCGCACGACCGCCAGGCCATTTGTCCTCTATAGGAGAACAATGGATAGTTGCCGTCCTGACTGGCTGCCGTCCACAGCCCAACACCTCACCACAAGACCTGCGAAGCCTGCAGACGGTGTGGCGGTGACGGGCAGGTTTAAGGGTGGTCTCACCCCTTCTAGTTCAGCTGCTTTGGCCCCTGCGGCATCTAAAGGTATTACAGCATGAACACATGGCCCCCACCAATATCTCTACCAGTCTCACACCGCGGGCTCTAACCGTGACGACTGCAGCCACATTAGGTACCAGGCCATGAATTGCACGTTGTATAAATGCCAATCAGGTGACGCCTGAATTTTCAGACGAGATACTGTAGTCTTCGCGTCTCAACCTACACATCAGGCACCAAGTGACCACCGAAGCACTCTTGGACGTGTAACAAATCCCGGCTCCTCGTACCCGTAGCCCTAAGCGAGACGCGGGGAGGTGGTATAAAACTGGCATCTACAGGACTGCTATTTTATTATTTGAGCCCATCATTGCTCTTGGAAACATAGTTTGATGGAACTGCCAACTACTTATGAAGTACATGAATTATGGGTACTATATGCTTTATAATTATATATCCAGTCTATTTTTCCTCCAAGAGACACAACTGAATCCCAACAAATTATAGACTTTTGCTTAGCCTTTAACCTCACACAATTAGTAACAGAACCTACAAGAGTTACGCAAACTACCGCAAATATAACAAATTTAGCTCTTACAAACTGCCCTGATCTATGTTCGGAAATAACATATATGCCCAAACTAAGTGATCATGTCCTTTTGAATTTGACTGTTACAATACCTGTGCAAAAATGTTCTAAAAAACGAAAAACCATTCCAAATTATCACAAAGCCAACTTCTCGGAAATTAATTGTGAGCTGCATTTATTTTTAATTGATTACTTAGACGGATTCGATGAGCGATTGCTGGAATACAACTGGGCATTATTTAAGAACAAGATCATTTATTTGACCGAACCCTTCATACCTACTCGGGAAATATCGCGTAATCCGAAGGCCTCCTGGTATAACTTCAACCTAAGGCGTCTATCAAACCGAAAAAAAGTCTGTACCGCCGCGCAAAAACATCTCGCAGTAGTTATAGAGGGTCTTTGTACCGCTCAGCAGTCAATGAGTAAGTTACTGCTGTCAAAACTGCAAAACAAAACTTCCTTACCAATACGGTGCGTAGTTTTTTGCAAAATAATCCTAGGAAATTTTGGCGCGTCGTTAACCCGGCTGACAGCTCTCGCATTACTCTAACTGACACACGCGGTGAACCTATACCTCATGACGAATGTGCTAGTGTGCTAAACAAATGGTTTTTTGATGCATTCTGTAACAATCCCACTTCTTGGCTACCCAGTTTTAAAAGCCACGACTACATACCGATGTACCCTCTGCAGATTGACCCTAATAAAATAATTAAAATTATTCACTCCCTTAAACTTTCTTCTAGTTCAGGTGTTGATAGTATTATTTCCAAATTCCTTAAAAGTACTAAACATAACTGCTCTATTATCCTAGCAAAGCTTTTTGAGCAATCCTTAGAACAAAGTAAAATCCCCGCTGATTTGGAAATAGGAGAAGTGGTACCAGTCTTTAAATCTGGGGACAGACAGTCCCCCTTCAACTACAGGCCAATATCTATCACTAGCTTACCATGTAAAATTTTGCAACACCTCATTTACTCTCATGTTGCCAGCTTTCTTGAATCCAATCCATTTTTTGACCCCGCACAGCATGGACTCCGGAAGTCTTTCTCGTGCGAAACCCACTTATTTTGTTTACTCACAAACTTCACTTTATCATTGAAAACAGTTCATTTACTGATTGCATTTATTTTGATTTTGCTAAAGCATTTGAGAAAGTTCCGCACGCGTTATTCCTACTCGAGCTAAGGAATATTGGTCTCGATACTAGCATATAAAATTGAATTGAGTGTTTCCTAGTGCATCGCCACCAATTTGTCACAGCTAATGCCACCAATTCATCTCTGACCCCGGTTATCTCAGGTGTACCCCAGGGCACCGTCCTTCGGCCGCTACTTTTTCTTATCTATATCAATGATCTACCCAAATGTATCTCATCATCAGTACATTTATTCGCTGACCATTGTGTCATTTTGTGGGAAATAAATAACGATACTGACTTACACGCACTCCAATCTGACATAATGCCATATCCCATTGGTGCAATACATGGCAGATGGTTCTAAACACTACAAAATGCAAATCAATGCGAATTTCCCGCATCACTACTAACGCGCACTCATATTTTCTTGATGGTAACATTCTTAAAGCGGTTACTTCTTATAAATATTTGGGCATTCATATCACCACTGACCTATCTTGGAATCTTCACATTGAAAGCATCACCAACAAAACCAACCGCATGCTTGGCTACATAAGACGAAATTTTCATTCCGCCCCTTCTTCAATAAAAAAGCTCGTTTTCAAATCACTTGTACGTTTGCAACTTGACTATGCATCACCGATATGGGATCCATGTACTGAAATTCTTAGTCATCAACTCGAAATGATTCAAAACAACGCCACACGTTTCATTTTTCCTATCTATCAGCGAGCAGCAAGCGTATCCGGAATGAAAAGTAACTTGGGTCTAACATCTCTGACGTAGTCACGTCGCAAAATTGCACGATTGTGCTTATTTCATAAAGTATTCTCACACAACAAGCTTCGGCACGCTTTACTTACTTCACCGTCACACATATCTTCGCGTTTAGATCATGTTCATAAAGTTGGCGTTCCTTCTTGCAACACTAAGGCCTTTTTTTATTCCTTCATCCCAGGTACCTCTAGCGACTGGAACCACCTTCGTTCTAATATTGCTACAATTACGAACCAGGATTTGTTTCGTACCGCTGTGTCTAATATTAGATTTTAGGCCATTTGATTCTGTATAACGTTGCATTGATTTCTGCGAATTACACTTGTCCAATGTATGTATTTTTTATCATATTTGCAATAAATGCCAAAAATTGTCACCCATGCAAACCTCAGCCGCACTTCTCTCGTCGCAGCAGGAAGATTGCGACCTTATTGACCCGTATAACTTTGTTTTGTAGAGGTTATAACTACTTCTCTTCTGCTGTTTGTACTGCAGTTTCCTGATTTGTTGTAATGTATTTACCCACTCCCCTCTTCAATGCAATTGCCTTGAGGGTATTAAAAAATGAATTTTCTGAAATAATACACTGTCTTCAGGAAGAATAGATGTGCCTTTGGTAATTCATCTGTTCAGGTACCGATGTGTCCCGAAAATCCACATCTTCACAGTTTATTATACTACTCGAAAATATTGATGCGTTTGCTGTGCGCGTTATCTTATTTATCGTCTGATTATAAAGTGATCTTTCTACATTACCCCGAGTTATCGCCTGTGTAGCTGAGAATTGAAGCAATTGGTTGCTGATCATCTTAGACCCTTACTCTTTGACAGGTAAAAGCTCACAACAAACTCTGCCGCTCTAGGAGAACGCATTCCCGTCACCGTTTATTTAAACATTTCCATCTGTCGCATGGTGCTTACCTGTTTTATAAAAAGAACCAACATATTAAAATACTACACTCAACACGTACTCACTCAAAGTCTTGACAATTGGGTGTGCAGTTTTTTGCGCCCATTGAGTGGTCGGTGCACAAAAAGCCGATAGCAAGTGGCCATTTATTTGTGTTCTTTATAATTCTTGGCAAAACCCCTCCACTCCCATCTCAAATAATAGGTTTAAAGAAACCGCTGCAGACAGGGAAGAATTTAGGCAGAAATCTCAAGTCTCACACACTTCCATAGAAGACACGAAGCCTCTAGCCTCGCCGCAATGTACATCCGTCCACGTATCCTTGTCACACCACGCAGCACATGTACAACTTCGGGGGCCCAATTGTCATTTACCATTGCCCACATCCCTGCACAGCACACAGCACGCTCGGGTACGCATGAATTGTCAGACGAAGGTATGGGCACCTCAGCGGTTCAGGCTGCAGAGGAGGCACCAAATGAGTGCTGTCAAGCTCTTTTCTGTCGAAAAAACCAGCTCCTTGTATGTCTAGCCATAAAAAAGACTACCTGACGTGAACCAAAACAGGCCACTACTCAACTACAGTTTTATTGTTTGTAACTCATAATTTCGATTTACAACACAGTGCAATGTAACTACAGAGGTCTCAAGAAACCTCAGATGTTGTATATGAACAGTGTTTGTATGAAGAGTAAATAAACAGTTTGCGCCTGTGGCACAGACTGCTGAAAGTAGAGATTGTATGTGCCTCTGGCTTGACCGTACTTGAGGTGCATCGCCCCGCTTGCGTAGCATTACACTGCAAAATGTTAAAATCTTGATTTATAACTTGATGTTTGTGTCCACATTAGGCTACTGTTTTGTTGTATAGGGCGCCATGAGAACAACCAATAAAACAATTTTATATCCCCTAAAAAGGTCGTTGAAGCTCTTATGAATGCCGCTGATGACGCCGACACTAAAACATGTTTCGAGAACCTCAAACCTCTACCAGTGCATAAACTTCATAATGCCTTGCTACGTACACGTTGCAATATCAGCGCTAAAACAATTATTCACATCTGCGAGAAGTTGCTTCTTTGAATAATCGGGTAGGCAGTTAGGATACACGCTGTACGAACATTAGCAAGATGCCCAATACATGAACCGACTACACGAAACAAGTGCTTAGATCCACTTTACCTGAGGAGCTTAAGTCATTGCTAACTCTTTCATTTATGTGTCTGAAAGCGCCCTACGCAACAAGCAGTATTGAATCTTTATGTTTTTCGATTAAGAAAAGGCCTGAGTGACTACTCTTTGGTCTTTTGATATCCGTGAAAATGTTCTTAACTCCCTTCAGGGCTGTATTTCTGCGCGAATATATAGAGTGAAATATAGTGCTTGTAGTATTTACTCTATATCGGAGAAGACGGCATTCCTCGGGACGCCGTGAGTAGTTCCACACGTTTCATAGCTACTCAGGTTGGAGTACATACTTGTACAGTTTTTATAATACGATGAACGCACTCGAAAAAGCCCAACCACCTACAATGTTTTACTCTGTTTATGCAGACGATGTTAGTATCCGTTTAAGAACCAGTAACCAGTATATTCGTGACGGCAGGTACAACTCGCCACTATCTGGCTGAAAAAGTGGGCAGATGAAAATATATTAAGGCTAAATCCGCAAAAGACCTCTAACGCCTTATTTTCCAAAGGGGAATGGTATTCAGCATGAGACTACCATCCAGCTTGATGGAATTGCTGTGCCCTTGAAAAACGAGCACAAGTGTTTATGAGTTCTGCTAGACGAAAAGCTCCGATTTATCCTCTATTCCACATATAAAGCTGCTGACAAGACGTTTAGTGCAACGAATATTCTTAAATCCCATTCTCACCAGTCTTACGGTGCACATAAGGTGTGCCTGCTGCGTCTTTATAAAACTTTGGCGAAGTCGTAGTTAGAATCTAAGAGTGCGCTATATGGGTCAGCTTTGAGAACCCATGCTGGACATATGTCTGCATCTGGGGCTTCGTCTGCTTTCGCCAGGAGGCTTCCTAACGGGTTCCGCACGAAGCCTGTATGTCGAATATGACCACTACTACCTAGAAGACCAGCACCCAGGTACAGATCTTTGTATGCTATGATTACAACAGCCTTAAAAAATTACCCTCTTTCCTTTTAATACGAACCATGCCTCTGCCATTTACCAGTTTTCATTTGGCCCTCTGTATCTATTCCTTTTTAACAACTGGAAATTCTAGCCAAAGAACTTGCGATCTGATTTTAAAGGAACATACGAAACCTGCATCACAGACCTCGGTGCTCTTTGGGAAATGTATGAAGTTATTTGGGATGTGTGTTTTAGTGTGTTAACAAAAGAAATGCACCAAGAGAGCTAATCATGCAGCATTTCGTACAGTTTTGACACACATATTTTTATACCACGTTTTACACAGATGTCTCCAAGGCCACTTATTCTGTTTTAGGTGCAGCACATGAAACAAACTATAGGATCACAAAACAATCAACAGAGATACTAGTATTTTTACAGCAGAGGCACACGGCATTTTAACCACTGTGAAACACATTACACAAACCACAATTCTGAGGTACATATATTTTTTACAAACCCTTCGAGCGTAGTATTAGCGCTGCAATCACGGGAAGGAAAGAGAAAATTTAGTTAAAATTAACTGAGAAAATTCGTGTCTGCCTATTATATTAAATTGACTTTAGTAGTTTTCTGGCTCCATAGACACAGCGGCATTTCTAGGAATATAAATCGCTGACCAGAATGCGCTGAGGCAGCTCTTCGCAGTGTCGTCGATATCCCACGTGTTGCCTACCTATACATGAAGCCATCATTTCGAAGTAGGCTTCGGGGGCGCTGGCAGCTACATTGCAGCACAGAAATCTCAACCAAACTGGACATTATAAAAAAAGCAAATGGGCAAATAAAACACAAATAGACAGAACAGGTATAAAGAAATATCAATATGTATACTAGCAATAGGTCATCTGCACAATCACATCTTTAAAACGGAGCTCCAGCAGCAGCTTTTGAGAAGTGCGGACAACGGCTTTCAGTTCCCTATGCATTTATTGAACGTTCTGCACACCGTGAAGTAAGGAAACGACGTTTCCCCGAACTACAGACCCACACAATCTTCTTACATCCATCATTGTTTTTATCTGCTCAACCCCAGATCCCAGTGAATGTCTATAGCCTACCTGGCCAAAATTGTATTTGTAGCACTCATCTGATGACATGTGGGATATCAGGGCCATGCTATGCCTCAGAGGACGCCTGTGAACATTTTCATCATATGTTCTAGGGACCTAACTGCCATCCTGGAGCTAGGGGCATTTTATGTGGCTCCCATTGCTGTTATACCTAACCGCCGCCACTGAAACGTCTCACTTTATTAACCTGCATCGCTCTTTAGATTATCGGCATTCACACCAATAAATACACTATTCTTTTCAAATACGTCAGACACGTCACATTGTATTTCGGTTCCAAACATGACACAAAGCAATACATACTGTCTTGGCGCTCTAAGGCCCTGACGCCCTTGCGCCAATAAACACAGATATACTACTACTACTAGTACTGCTTCTGTTCGAAGGCTTTTGAAGCGACGCTTTCATTGTATCTACGAGGGTGACAACTCACACCAAGACAGACTGCATGGAGGCTAATTTTTTGGACGATGACAACGGCCGTGGGTGAAAAAAAAAATGATTTGAACTCGAAAATATCTGTGCATGAAAGAAAATGTTTCCCAAGCCCAATATCAAAGTCCAAAATTGAAATAGTTGCGCCCAAAACGCGCTGTGGAAAATTCAAGTTAAACAACGAGATTCAATAAAGCGTGTCAAGAAAGAAACTCTTACCGTGGTAAGAATCAAACTTGGGTACCTCACGCTATTTAGCCGTCGTCTATCCGATTGCGCCAAACTTACATGGTCTAAGGCGTTTGAAGTTTGTATTTTGACTTTTTTTAATGTTATAAGGGGAAACTCTTTGTGTCTTAACAACCTTTCTCTTAAGAAAATAAGTTCTGTTTTTATTTTTACAACAATGGGGATACCAGGCCCATTGCGTGATTTTCTGTGGACACTATCCGCCAAACATCACACGCGCATATGAAGCGTTCGCAGAGGTGCAACTCCCATAAGATCCATCGTAGCTTAGACATTACCTAATTAAACTGAAAGCCAAGTGACAAAATTGATGCTTTGCACAAACAAGTAATAAAGGTCGGCCTCATCAGCACAAACGGCCAGAGCGGTGTCCTAAGGAAAAATAACATTAAACAGGGTCGAATCAAAAGAATTTGCTTCTCGAATTTAATGCGGCTTGCTCATGGTGGCACGCTGTTATAGCAGACAATGAATTACGCCAGATCACGTAATTGGATTAAACAATGAAGCAGCCAAAATTAAACAAAAAGCTTCCAAAAACCTGTGAAAGGCGTATATTTTGAGCATTAAAGAGATAAAATTTGTCCTAACTAACGTTGAACTCAGTAATTAGCGTATGAGAAGGCGAATCTGCATAATAATTTTCGAATTTGCCCTTGGCCGGAGTCCCCACAAGCTGTTTTTTTCAATTAATGGAGGAGGCCACACTACATCAGTGAGCTAAAACAAGTGGCAAAACGGAACAATGGACTCTCAGAAGCTACTCAATATCCTATACATGGTCTTCATAGGAGAGCATCCTGGGCATGCTGCTAGTCTATAAATAAATAAAATATTTGCGTAAAAAGGGGAGAAACGGACGAAGACAAAACGTACACACTTGGCGCAAGCTTCCTACTACATTTTCTTGTGCCATTGTGGGAACCTTAATAACGTCACTAAGATCGACTGCGTATGTATGAGCATAAATATAGATTACACGCCTGGCTATGCGGCGGCCAAAAAAACAATTTTCTCCATTACACGTGCGCGGTCGATATGTGTGGAGATTATAAGGTTTACACAGGTGCCCAATAAAATATAGTTTGAAGTTTGCGCCACGTGTGTCCGTCGGTACTTCGTCCATGTCTCTTCTTTTTTATGCAATTACTTGGTTTATCCTAATATGGTATTCCCTGAAAAATTAAGCGCGCGAATTCTTCACTTGGCAACGCTAGAAACCGCCATGTCTGTGCCACTGTGGCTGCGCGTGTGCATTGCGCCCGCACGTCGAGGAAAAAATTGGAGTGCTTCGTCTTCCCAGTTTCAACCCGAGTCGCTGCCCTTGTGTTACCAGATACATTAATAATCGCACTCACAATTGGTGGTGGCGCTCTCCTTGCCATCGAGAACTTTTTATAGCCATTAAATGGAACCGCTGATGGGAACCAAAGCGATATTTCGCCCATAGGCCGAGGCTCCAGTTGCCTGCGACCAAGCATGTTGACACAAGTGCACCAAATGCGTGGTGGAGCAAAAAAATGTAAGAATTCTCTTGACGAAATGCCTCACCCGTAGACCGAATTAGATAGGATGGTAGCGTAGCAGCTAGTGGATGTGAGGCCGTCTTCTGAGCCTTGCCTTTCTCGCCGCGCTCGCAGTCCTTAGTCGGCAGCAGCGCTGGCAAATCGGAAGCGGCCATCCAAAAAAATCACTTGAGTTTGTCTTCCGAACCTCAAAATTGTCGGCAACGGTTTTTCTGTACCGATAGAAGAGGTGACACAAAGAAAAGAGGGGTGGGCTTTCAGTAGCATAGGCGCACGACCTGGTCCATCGCGGCTCACGTTTAAGGCTTCAAGGTTTCTACCGCTCTATGTAGTAGGCCGATGGTTATAACTGCGTCTGGCGTTAGGTAGATCGTAGGGTCTTTCACAAAACAGTAATTGGCGTCGAGATAGTACTTTGTGTTCTGTGGGGCACGGCTTGAAGTAACACAGCCCTTCTTGTTGGCATGTAGTGTGCTTCATCGGGCCCCAGCGCGGCGAAGTACCGCCATCTCGTGGTGCCCCACATAGCACAGCCGGTGCGGCATATCCATTTCGGCGCACACGCAGGGTTGCCCGTATGGGTGCCGCGTCAGAGCATACAACATATATTAAAGAGCAGAAATGAAACAAGCTGTGTCCGTAGAAATAAATAATCGTATCGGGACATACCAAACAGGCTACATGATCTTTCCGGTTTTTAGTTTTCCCACCAGAGCAGTTAACTTGGCATCCCATGGCGACTGTGAGCTTGGGAAAAAATAAGAGAACACGAATGAGAAATCCGCTAAGGCATGCACGAAAGAGTGTACATACTAGCGCAAAGCGACATGTGCCTACGTTGCTGGCGTTGCTGTACCAATCATATTTACAATCATGGCCTTCTCTTAAACGATATTCATCTAACTGCACTGCGTTTGTGGGGACAACGTTAGTACATTCATAGTAACCCCGAAAGACAACGCATCAGGAGTGGCTCTAGGTGTACTCTTGGCTGCTAATCGGCTGTCAGTGAAGGAACCAGTGTCAACGTTAGAGCCGAATACTTGTAACAAACGTTCAGACGCCGCACAAAAATTCAATATTTTAGCTGTTTAATGGTGTCACCAATGAACACCGAAGAAATATTTCTACACCCACTCGGTGATTTGAAGCGTCCACATCACATGATTTTTTTGTTGATGGCCTTAGAATTATTAGGTTCGCTGTATTTGCATGATACGAAACGTTGAGCAAATACCTTCGACACAATAAGATATATCTAGGCAAAGCTTTTATAAAATAGTAATAACGACATTTTCTTGTGACGCCCACGCTAACCCCCGAATTCAGGCGTCAGTTACGTACATTTTTTCGCAATTATTTGTAACTATGAACTAGTAACGTGACTATATGTTTGCAATACGCGCTCTAGTCAACTGATATATACGTATAAGTATACTGATGGCATAAACAAAACAAAATGTTCACTAGACTTGGGACAAGCACTAAATTGCTATCAGGTACGTACATAGCTGTCATATATTTTTTAAATTACAAGTTTTTCATGCTTCAAAAAATCTTGTTGCGTTACCAACATTGAAACAGAACAGTACTTGATTCATCACAGGGTTTTTTTCGCAACCAGTTGCTTCGGGTACAAGACGTATCTGCGTGACTCCTCTACTTTTAAGAAAAACCATCTCGCCATTTTTTTTTGAACATCCCCCTTCATGCACCAGTCCTTCTTTTTAATTCCTCGAAAAACATTGCTAATCTCATCAAGTCGACCAGCAATCAAGGCCAGCAATCAACCAGCAGGAAAGGCCAGCAATCTATTGTGCTTCTAACTCTTCACCAGAGTAGTCAGCAATTTTAGTTTCAGCAGGAAACAGAAATTGTTTAGAGATCTGGATTTTTACGCATCACTGGGATCAGTTATGTCCATAGCGCACGTTATGTAACGCACACGCTTTTCAGGCAAACAAAATAAGCGGCTATGAATGCCCTTAACTACTAAATCGTTTATGTTGCCTTGCGCTATTCAATCTAGGAGACGATGCAGTGTCATAGTGAAGTATATTTGCTTCAAAAGCTCTACCTCGCCTTCATGAAGCCAACAGTAACAGAGCGGTCACAACAGCTTGATAATTTTCTGTGGTTGTTGCCGGAGCAGATGACATTGATACCATGTCGTGACAGAGTGAGCGAACTACTTTATCTATTTCACCACAACGGAGATCATTTGTTGCAGCAACTTGCGATCGGCCCAAAATAGGAATGACACGAATATTCCTAATGCGTATTTATATGATGCACACAGCAATGTTATATCGGTTATTTTATATGAATAAATGTGCTTCCAAATCAATGCCTATTGCTGCTGTCGCTGGAAGTTCCGCAAATATTCAATGTTGCCCCAAAAAGCATTATTTGCAGTAACTTCTCGAGAGTAAGGTTTGTAAACTATATAGGATGACCTCTCTTAACTGTCCCTATGGACTTCAATTTTGACTGAAGTATATATAACTTCAGATAATCAAAAAGGTTGCCTGGTTGGTTGGCCTCTTCTGCGATGGCTATTGCGGGTTTATTAAGAGTGCCTGCGGGGTGACAGTTTCGACGTGAGCTCACAGGTTTACTAGATGCAATTAAATAACGGTTTTGACGAAACTAGTTTTTTTGAAATTTATACACAACGTTGTAACAAGTTTACGTGAAACTTCAAGCAGTCCTGTGAACGTATTTGTAGCTGCAATATTAAAAATGCAGTCTGTGTGTTTATGTATGCAAGTTGTGCATCTTGGAGGCAGTCAGTATGTTATCACTGGTTATGGTGAAAGCCCTGTTTATCATGCAGTAAACTATCTCTTCGCCCTCATTGCTCGGGTGGGTGCTTTGTAGAAAATCTGTTTATGTATGTCAACCGCCTAAACAAGGGTAGCATTTCCGCGAGACAATGTTTAGATTAGGCAGGGTATCTTCTAACTTAGTTATTAGGCCAGGCGGCCCGGCCTGTTTGCATTGACGCTGTTTGTTGAGCACCAAAGACAGTTTTAGATTACATGCGCATTCGTTAGGCCGCATACAAGGAGATTTCGGGGTGTTTCCAGCCTATGTAGGTGAGCTCGAGATCGCTAGATGTTTTGCATAGTCATTGTCTTCATAGTCAGTGTCATAGTAACTGTTTTCATAGTAACTATCAGATAGGTGGCGAGGTAGTAGAAACGGCAAGCTAATAAATCTACTTAGGAAAAGTTGTGACCCCGGATCCCAAGCACGAGGCGTATATAATTCGAAGGATAAGAATGGGGTAGAGTCCATTCGGCAGCCATTCTCATATAATGAATGGCAGCGTACCACTGTCCGTGCAGAAGAAAGTGTATGACAGCTGCATCTTCCCGGTACTCACATACGGGGCAGAAACTCAGGCAGGCTCACTAACAGGGTTCAACTTAAATTGAGGATGACTCAGCGCGCAATGGAACGAAAGATGTTTGGTGTAACATCAAGGGAGACGAAGTAAGCGGAGTGGGTCAGAGAACAAATGGGTCTTAAGGATTTATTAGTAGAAATTAAAAAGAAATGGACGTGAGCAGGAAATGTAATTCGAAGGCAAGAGAACCGTTGGTGATTAGGGGTAACAGAGCAGATTCCTAGAAAAAGGAAGTGTAGCAGGGGGCGGCAGAAAGTTAGATGGGCAGATGAGATCAAGAAGTTTGTGGGGATAAATTGGTCGCAGTTAGTACAGGACCGGGATAATCGGAGAATAATGGAGAGGCTTTTGTCCTGCAGTGGGCGTACATAGGCTGGTGTTGCAAACGGGAAGGCCAACTGTAGCCGCTAAGAGGTCCAGAGCCGATAGGCCAACGTAAACTGTTTACTTCATAGCGAGAGGTGAGCCGAAGCCAAAGAACAATGCCCCGACGGGCGAGGTTACAATACAGGACTCGAGCAGAGCGACAACATCGATTCGCTGCTCTAACAGGAATGAGTTACAACGCTTGGGCAGCTCTATTTATGCCCAAAAGTGATAACGGTCAAACGAAACAAGCGGCAACACGCCACGAACGTCACAGACACACACAACACTCTTTCCAGAGTTCGCAAGCCGTTCATAGCCTCGGGCACATTGAGTCCGAGAGAGAGGAGAGAGGAGGACTCCATTGCGGTCGACGGGGCCTCTGTGTCCTTGAAGAGCGTAGAGACGAGCCTCGCAGGCAGCCGCCGAAGTTTTGAAATGCGCCGAGAGCAAAGCGTCTGACGCGGCTTGTCGCAACTTGTTCGCGACATGGTGGCGCGTGTTTTCGAAGGCGCACGAGAAGCTTCGCTGCACAGCCGAGGAGTTATGCGGGGAAGTACTGCGGCGCTGGCCGATTCGTAACACTGGTGATGATGATGATGATGATGGTGTCTTCGCTCCATTCTCTTCCAAGTCCGGTAGCTTGTACTGAAATATCGCTCGTATTTAGTGCCAAGGTTGATTGCTTGTATGCTCTAGTTTCTACTGCCTGGCTGCCAGTTTTCTATGATATGTGGTTTGCGTTAACGCTACCCACGTTTTACAAGCGATACACAGCTCTAAACATCTGTCTGTCATTCCAGTGTTCTAGACAGGGGATCCTGTCAGGATAAGCTGGTATTTTGGCAATAACGTCGAACAGATCGTAAAAGAAAAAAAAACGTTAAGAACATTTCCAAAACCCCTTATGTATATGGTTCTATACGCCACAGTGACGGCCGAAGCCCTGCCGGTTTTCTTCTTAGTGTGCTATTGAAACACCCTGAGCGTTCTCGTAAAAACTCCGGTAGAAGGACACGTAGTGTATTCAGTTAAACTGACTGTACTGCAGCATATTTTCACAGCGTATTATCACCCCTCCCAAACACACACACAATATTGGAAAGCTGGTCGCACATAGACTAGTCACACAACACAGAATTTTATGCAACAATTTGTAGTCTAGATAGTGACAACAACCCCCGAAAAACTGAGGCTCTGACAGAAACGGAACTACAGGGATTGAGCTTACTCCTTATACGGTGTCTGAACATTTCTAAGAAACTCTTACAAACCGGGGGCGACTACTGAAGGTTACTCACTAATTAGGCGTTTTTTTTATTTTAGTGCAGATCTTTCCGATTAAAAAAAACCCAGTAAACTACAGTAGACCCGACACCACGGAAAAACGTAGAGGAAACTTAGTGCACACCGAGGAGCAGGGAAATATTTTATAGAGTGGTATTCGCAACAAAGGCCAATATATTCTATAGATAAGGGATACTTCCCGCTTATAAGGGACATTGACAGAAAAAAATTCGGGGCAAAACAGGCTGGACAGTATTTCAGATTACACTGCCTAAGCCAGGCCAGAAATCTTGGCTACTGTTATGTGAGAGGTACTCTAAGCGACAGGAGATTGATGTGGGCAAGTTGGTTAAACATACTCAAGAAACAAAAGTTTGTTTGCAGAGTTTCTTCTTCCCGTCCTTTGCGCTAATGTTTCTTAAGTGAGGGGTACCTCCGCAAGAAAAAAATATTTAAGTGTTTGGCCTTCCAAGGGTGACCAAGACTGCACACGGCATAAAAATACTCTTCCAAAACAATATCAATCAGGCAATTACGTCAAATTCAGTATAGGAGTAGCAAAAAAGTATTCCTTTTTGACGTGCGTATTTACGGCGACATCAGGCGTTTAAAGAGGCCCTTCGGCAGTAGCCGTAAAGACAACGATTTGGTACAGAGGGCGTACGTAGGAGGCGATGTGTGCATTTTGGAGTTCTTTCTTCATCCCGGCGTACCGAACTACAACATTTGTGTCAGATTCTGGGGCATATTTCATAGCCTCCCCTGCTTTTTCCAAACTCTGTAAATCGCTCTATGTAAATTGAATCCAGAGTGTGGTAAACGTTTAGGAGACGCCACCTAAACGTTTGCTGACATTTTGCAAATAACTGGGACTTACGGTTCAGTCATGTCGATTGTAGGCGTGCGAGGGCGTATTGATGACCAAGGGACATTTCTCTTTAAGTCACACCATTCCTGATAGTGAGACAAAAGCATTTATGTTTGCTGCGATGGCTCTGTGCCAACTCCTTACGGTGTCAGTGTTCCTTATAAATGTTTGTGAATGAGCACAAACGCAAACACAATCTGCGTCCATCACGTACAATTTCCAGTTTTACTGCGAAGCAGTATATGTCAAACCTTCCCGATTTCATTCCTGTCAAGCCACTTTACTCGGCGTTGTTCCGGAGTTCCTTTTCTCCACCGCCTACCACCTTTCGCGACCATTACTTGCCAGTGTATTTCACCTTTAGGCAGGCGCATATATGCGGTCGCCGGTTTATGTGTGCACGCGCGGGACGTAGAGGGAGGAAAGGGGCATGCACGCGAAACTGTAGGTTTCATGACCTCCCGGATTACATGTTCTTTGTAATGTCGGGAAACTTACACGTGGACGTCGAACAGAAGAATGCGTCCTGTCTGGTGTCTTTACAGGTCGAGCGTTGTGTTACACCGATAATCAGATTTCTTCTGACGGAGCAGGGGACGTACGCCTCATGTTTGTTCGCCAGAATAAAAAGTAAAGCTACAACCCTCGAAAGACTCATTTGTGATGAATGGCTAGAAAGTGTGGCCCGTCACAAATCATAAAAAAACTGTTGTTTATTTCTTACTCTCTATCGACTGCGTTAAAATTCCAAGGTTAGCAACCTTCAGAGAATATAAGGACAAAATGTTTCTCTAATGACATGCATAATCGAAATTTATAAGTCAATTTACAAAATTAAAACAAAATTGAGCAGCGAAGACCTTACCTCGTTGGAAATTGTGATGGTATCTTTAGTGCAATCGTTTTCCCGGAAATCCATCTCGGAATTGAGGTCTGCAACAAATTTTGCGCGTTTATTACTGAATCTTTTTTAGTATTGCTAAAGACCCGTCAATTAACAATATAGGTTGCTCTAAGATAGCTCAAAGTATCCTAGGACAAAATTTTTACATGTGGAGATTCACAGAAGTAGTAGCTTAAAAAGAGGAATGAAGAGTTTGGTTACATCTAGGGTTTCAGCAAGAAGCTAGCCCATGACATGGAAAAATGCACAGTGACATACACTTCGGCAGGCTGTAAAATGAAATCTCACACTCGGTGTGCTGGAACAATTTGGGGGTTACTGTATATGTATGTATGTATGTATGTATGTATGTATGTATGTATGTATGTATGTATGTATGTATGTATGTATGTATGTATGTATGTATGTATGTATGTATGTATGTGCGTATTTATGTATGTATGCATGCATGCATGCATGTATGTATGTAGGTATGTACAGTGCTCACGGATTGAAACGCGACACTGCGAGCGCGTGGCCGCCGGTACATGCAGCGCAGCCCGTGGACGCCCGTGGAAGCCAGGTGTTGCATTGTGGTATACCGCGAGTATGAGAGTGTGTTGACCGTAGGCTTACTGCTTCCGGTTGCCAATGAGCGGGAGTGTGGTTCCCTGCAGCGACAGCGGGGCGCTGCGAGCCTGGAGCGCTGGAACGCGTTTGTGCGCCGACGGTAGTAGCACGGCTGTGTGCGCAGCCGATTTCGCGACATCGTGTGCGCGCGCTCTTGTTACGCGTGCCCTTCCAATGCAGCACAGTAATGTTCATATAATGCGCATTCACGTTCTTCTGAATAAAAGAAATCTGTACTACTGAACAGCAAACTTTATTCCAGGATGTAAACTAAAAAAAAGTAAACACACCTTTGCAGGCACGGTCGCGTGTGGTGCGGTGCAAGACTACTCCGTCAGTTCTCTTATTTTTTAGTTTATATCATGAATAAAGTTGGCTGTTCCTTCGTGAAGACGCTGGTTTTATTCAGATAAGCGTGACCGTGCCTTACTTGCACAATGTCTGTGTCGCATGGGAATGGCACGCGTAAGTAGACCGCGCGAGCAGACAGTCTCGCGAAATTGGTTGCGCGGACCGCCGGGCGGCTACCACCGGCGCACAAACGCGCTCCAGGCTCGCAGAGCACCGCTGTCGCTGCAGTAAACCACAGCCCAGCTTATTGGCAACCGGAAGCAGCACGCCTACTGTAAAAACGCTCTCATCCTCCTGGTATACCACAATGCAACACCTAGCTTCCACGGGCGTCAACAGGCGGCGCTGCATGTACCGCAGGCCACGCGCTCGCAGTGTCGCGTTTCAATCCGTGAGCACTGTATGTATGTATGTATGTATGTATGTATGTATGTATGTATGTATGTATGTATGTATGTATGTATGTATGTATGTATGTATGTATGTATGTATGTATGTATGTATGTATGTATGTATGTATGTATGTATGTATGTATGTATGTATGTATGTATGTATGTATGTATGTATGTATGTATGTATGTATGTATGTATGTATGTATGTATATATGTATCCAGCAATGTATCCTTCTGAGGGCATCCTGATCGCAGAATTCCTTCAATTTGGTTTTATTTTTCCAATAAATTACCATAGACTTTGGCCGCGTACGCTAACGGCTTCTGTGCCCTCTGGAACAAGCGCTGCGCTGTCGTGTTTACAGATTCATAGATCGCTATTGCTTTTTTCCTTAAAGCAAAAGTTGTAAATACCACACGTACGGTCGCTCCGTAGTCACGGACTGCTGCGGGCCTATCAATAATACAATAAAAAAAACTTGATTAGGTGTGCTTTTTTCGTAGCTGTTAGCAATGAATAGTCGAGCCATTGCATATATCACCTGCCTTCAATGGGGTTCTATTTTTCCAGGTAAATTTTTTATAAACTTCGGCCGCGTACGGAAACGGCTTCTGCATCCGCTGGCACAAGCACTGCGCCGTCGTGTTTACAGATTTTTAGACCTCTATTGCTTCTTTTCTTACAGCAAAAGTTGTTAATACCACACATACGGTAGCTCCGTAGTCACGGACTGCTGCGGGCCTCTCGATAATACAATCAATAAAAAACTGAAAGAAACCAAGTACGCGTCGTTCCGACTACGCTATTAATGAATCCGTTGATTGCTCTGGAATGCACAAAATGTAAAAAAATAGCCGAATGGTATTGTGGTTTCGATGAGTGGGTACATTCTTGAGAACATCTAAAAATGCTGCAGAAACACGAAGGATCAAAACACGAAGACATATATGTTGCACCGTGTGTCTTTCTTGCCCGATCAGTCGGGCAGTGGCGGTGCTTCATTACCTGTTTGCAAACTTGTATTATCTTGCGCTCAGGCTGGCATGTAAAAAAAAGCTTCGGGGCGTCCTTCTGCTTTTAGTTCTCATATTCCCGCGAATTATCCCCTAGGGTTCGTTTTGTTTGTTTTGTAACCGCGCGTGGCCGCTTCCGATTTTCTTATCTGGCGTTTCAACCTGAGCGCCCTTTTGCTCTTTTTGTCGTACGCACCGTCGGGCAATATCAGTTGATACTGAAAGGGTGTCACCTTGTCGCTAACTTGATTTTTTGTTTCGTCGACAATGTCCTCGATCCTATTTCCATGGATCTGAAATTAAGAACAATCCGAGAGTAATGCATGCATAGCAAACGCCTGGGAACTCACTTTATCGACGTTCATCTGTGCACGTCACACTGCGGACTGCTTCTTCGACGTTTATGTTTCATTGCAGTCTTTTCTAGAGCAGGAGGTAGCTTTAGTAAACTTCGTTCCGAAAAACTTTGCGTCGTTGTTGGCTACGTGCAATAAATATTCTGTTTCCTCTGAGTGCTGCACATCGCCGCGTAAAAAAAAAATAAATTTTTGTTCGCTGGACAACGCTCTTTTGTCTCCTTCTGTAATACCGAAATTTTGTGTTGCGTGTGATAAAATCAGGTTTATTGTTCTTTTTTCGCTTCCTTTTTTTGCAAGGATTGCAAAGCGTGGAAGTGGAAAAAAGACACACGGTGCAACATATATCTCTTCATGTTTTGATCCTTCGCATTTCTGCAGCGTTTTTAGATGTTCCTAAGTATGTACCCACTTATCGAAACGACAATACTATTCGGCTATTTCTTTTAGCGTTCTGCGTATTCCAGAGCAATCAACTGATTCATAAATGGCGTAGTCTGAACGAAGCCTACTTGGTTTCTTTCAGTTTTTTTAATTGTAATATTGATAGGCCCGCAGCAGTCCGTGACTACGGAGCTACCGTATGTGTGGTATTTGCAACTTTTGCTTTAAGAAAAGAAGCAATAGAGATCTAAAAATCTCTAAACACGACGGCGCAGCGCTTGTGCCAGAGGGCGCAAAAGCCGTTGCCGTACGCGGCCGAAGTCTATGGTGATTTGCTTGGAAAAATAAAACCCCATTGAAGGCAGGTGATATACGCAATGACTGGACTATTCATTGCTAACTACTACGAAAAAAGCACACTTAATCAGGGCGCAGACACCAAAAGCCGCGAGCGTTTGCACGCCAAGAGCTGGCCAATATGGCGCAACGCGGCGGCTAAATGCCCTTCGAGCGGCGATGGCGCCTGTAGTGGCGCCCGCGGTCCCCATATGAAACAAACGCCGAAGTTTCGTGACCAGTAAAGCATTAAAGGACTCTGGCACAAGCAACGGAGTGGCGTAAAACCTGCGCTCACAGGAGCGCCGGGGGGAGTGCGCAACGGGGGAACACGCGAGAGCGGCTGCTTCTGCGGGCTGCGGACAGGACCGGCGGGCGGCCAGCCACAGCAATGACGCCCGGACAGCGAGGAGCAACCAGCGTCCGCGGCGGACGCTCTTACCCGTCGTCTGCACAAGTGACTGAGGACATCGTCGTGAGTGTACAGCACCAGGCCGTACCTTTCTGAACAAGCAGTGCTTCAACTGCCGCAATGTTGTCCTTACGCGCACGCTGGCTGTACTACCGTAACAGTGCCTCCAAAGTTGCTTTCTTTGCTTTTTCCTTCCTTCCTTTGTTCTCCCGGAATAAAGCAGTGACTTGATCTCATGTGGATCGGCGTTACTTCGTCGGGCGGGTTCGGATTCGCGAACCCTTCACGTTCGAAGGGCGTTCCTTCAGTATGTATGTATGTATGTATGTATGTATGTATGTATGTATGTATGTATGTATGTATGTATGTATGTATGTATGTATGTATGTATGTATGTATGTGTGTATGTATGTATGTATGTATGTATGTATGTATGTATGTATGTATGTATGTATGCACGTATGCGTGCATGTATGTGTATGTATGTATGTATGTATGTATGTATGTATGTATTCGTGTATGTATGTATGTATGTATGTATCCATGCATGCATCTATGTATGTGTGCATGTATGTATGCATTAATATACCGGGAAAAAATCCGGTTCGCTTACGGTGCGGGTTCGCGCATATTCTTATCTTACCTATTCAGTTCCGATTCGAGTCACGCACCTAACCGGTTCCTAAGCACGAACACACTCGGGAACCGGTTCATTTTTGAAGTGCTACCGAAGTACACATAGCGTGCACTCTCCATAAAACTGAAATTATTATTTCCTTTGTTTAAAAATGCTGCTTTTTTCCAAAAACATTATTGAGTGTCAAACACGACTAAAAATTACGCTACAGATAAAGGACAAACGTACCACACACTTTCCCCCCAGGTTTTCTGCTTATCTAGGTACTACATGGAGTGACCGCCGAAATTCATGGTTTTAGCATTTACTGGTGACTCCGTCGTTTCGTTGCACCACATAAATTCCAGCGAGGTGTTAACGCAGTTAACTATGTTGGGAATATTTCTTTATTGCATCACACTTCCATGGTGGACCACAAGATTTGGAGGTGTTTTCATGTTTCTATCGTTCCTTCAGGACGGCTGAAAACTTCTCCGAGGTCCATGGGCGTTGCTGCCTAACGGTGGAAAGGAGACATGAGAGAATCTTCAACCTCTTCCATTTCCAACCCTATTCTGGGCACACATAAAGTTGTTCTCTCTCCTACTCCGTCTCTCTTAATGTTTCTGTCGAAAACAACCCGCCTGAGGCCATAATAAACTTGAGGGAGTTACCAAAACACTAGTTCTTTCATATAAGGAGAAGGTTGTGGTGATTTTTCTGCTTAGTTTAGCGTCTCATGCCACGCGTCTAAAACATGCATCTAATAAATCTCGCCAATCACGTGCCCGGTATCCCGTCAACTAAGAGGAACTACGGCCTGCATCACTATACCAAAACAATCTAAACAAACCTCCATGGAGTGCACACATGCGCGCACGCACGGAGTGCACACACGCAACCAAGCATGCACGCACAACAGGGCGTTCTGTCCCTCTCGCAAGAACAAGAACAGCTTTTCCAATGTAAGAGATGCCCGTGCGAAAGTCTCCAAAGTCAAACGTCTAGTGACGAGAACTTGGCACACCTCTCACTTCGGCGGCATGCAATTTTCTAGAAATTTGAGTTGACAGTTGAAGTTTTCTATTCGCAAATTATTTTTGTCCTCTGTGCGTGTTTTGTAAAAACAATTTTGCGGCCCTTTAACTCCACCTTTTTTTGTTCTCTTTTGTTAGAAGGAGTTTCGCTACCTTGCGAAAAACCGATGCCTCGAAGCGATAAAAATTGGGCCCATCTCCCCGCGAGGGGGACTCGAGTAAATGCGTCGCATAGGGGGTGGGTGTATTGCGTTAACGTTTAGTGTTTGGGGATTTGGTGGTAGTGAATGCGTTGTATCAGCAGCTTCTTGACGTAGTTTGAACAAATCAAGGATATAGAGCGCGTTCATAGCCTCCCATTCTGTGTCGGCTTTGTGGCGCAGTGGGTAGAGCACCGTGTACATTGCGTTCCGCCCGCAGGGTCGAGGGATCGAAACCAGGTGCCGGATATTATTTTTTTTATATAGTGTAGGGGGAGGGGTGCGGACAACGATGGTGCGGACTACGACGGACGTCAACGCGGGTGACATCGTGAGTTACTGAAATGCTCTGCATTTAAAAAATGTTTTCTATAGTAAGCGGCACCATTCGTCTCTCCTCCTCAGTCTCGTCTGTCGTATTCATTCTTATGCTTGTGTACCAGCCAGCTGAAACTTCAACAGCTTTAAGGTGCATCAATTAGGGCTCGGACGCTGGCCGGTGTGCCGTGCAGCAGTCTCGCGTCCTGATAGTCCCTGCACAGTCTAAAGGAATGAATGGAAAGACGAAGTTTCAAACCTTCTTGACAGTGCTGAGGAAGGTTTGAAACAATGTCTAAAACAATGCTGGGTGTAGTGTAATGTGTTGCCTGTATACTCCTCGAGCGCGACCTGTATGGGCGCCACTGAAATCCCCCTAGCGGCTCGCTTCTAAAGCAGCCGCGAGAGTCTCCGGCCCGCTCTCCACTGTCACCATTGCCTTCGGGGCCCATTGACGACTGAGATTTGCCGTTTGTAGGCGTCGGAAATAGAAATTTATATGAAGCAGCCACTCTGTTCGCAGATGTGGCACATGTACGACAGTGTATGTGTGTCTGACGTGAACTTAAACTTCTACTTTTGGTCTGTACAAGTGCCAGATGTACGTCACAGGTGAGCGTCGCGAAACCGGGATATGCAAATGGAGATGATTGTGATCTCATTGCTCTGAAATTTACAAAGGGTGTCTCCGTAAGCATAGTTTCCCCAGATGATCATGCAATGGCTATACACTACGATGGAAATCAGTTTTGTGCGCTTATATAACCTAGCGAAGCGCTCATACTTGACAGCCCGCCAGTTATACTTGCCAATATCATATCTCACATATTGCTTACTACCCTGGACATAAATGTCATGAACATTCTACGAAATAAGTACGATAGATAATCCAAAACTGTACCCGGAATTAGCGCACGTAAAAAAAAGTACTGGGGCGTTTTCTTGCGAGCTGAGCGCCCGCAAACATTCATATATGTTACATATATCATCCGCTAGCAGCGTGGAGAAGGCCTTCTACAGTAATGCCCGTCCGCGACTAAACGTTTCTTCGAAGCATAGTCATATGAAGCAGGGAGCCTGCAGAATCTAGCACAAACGTAAATCAGAGGGCTTTATCAGGTATACCACTCTTCTAACGACACCTTTTATCGGTTGTGAACTTGCATACATAACAAAATCGTCCGCCGAGTGATGAACTGTTCGTTGAAGTCTAAAACTAGAGTGAGGTGAATGCGTACCTTGTGTGTGTCATTACTAAAACGTTCATTCCTTGATTTTGCTCCGCATTCATACACAACAATAGTTTGCGTCCCCCTTCCGCCCCTCCTCATGTCTGGCGAAATAGCAGTGCATTTCGCAGACTATTTGGTCGCGTGCGTCCTACCAGGCTTAAGCTTAGAAGAACGTCTTTAGCAATTCAGAAGCTGCACTGAGTTTTTCTTCATTTCCGTACGAGATATTCTGTCTCTTCCGGACTTGCAGTGCATTTATTTTTTCCGTGGTTTAATTCACTTTTCTTAGTTCTTGCTATAAGGCATTAGTGCACATCTTTCACGACGCAGAGGCTTCGAATATACTTTACATTTTCGCGTGGCTTATATTCTTATAAAAGCCACAGGTTACTATCAGGTACTGGGTAGTCACATTCCTGAATTATATTTTTCTACGACGCATATATTCGAAATGAGGTCGCATTAGTTGTCCGCGCTTCAAAACAAAAAAAAAACTCCTCTCACTGTGCCAGTACCAGGTTTAAACGAGCCGACAATAAAATTCACTTGTGCTGGACGTATTCGGAGGTGGCAGCGGTGGTATGCCGTTGCCGTCGCCGACTCCCGCAACAGCGGCAAGAAGGACGCAGAACCGCGTTCCCGAATAGCTACTGTTGGTGTTTGAGCACCCTACCCTGACGCAGAGGCTTTTGAAGTGACCTAAACGTACTATTTACGTCACCATATTAATTTTTTGTAAGGCGTGGAAGAAAAAAAAGAAGCGAAAGGGGACCAAAACATTGCATGAGCCCCTATCGGCCGTGCAGCGCTAATCCTGTCAACGCCGCCGAAAACGGGCAGGAGGCGCAGCGATCGCAAAGCTCGAGACGTACAGTAGAGAGAAGTGTTTGCGATTTGTTGTGCGGAGTGCTTTGCATGCAATTAGCATGCGACTTACGGATAGGCCCTCCCCACACATGCTACACGAGGGTCTTGCAGATCCAGTGATCAGGTGGGAGTATGTCGCATGTGTGTGGCCCTTTGTAATCTAGCTAGGGCAACTTCGATAAATCTGTTGTGCGAGTCAGTAGTGGATCGTCCTATGTGTGGTTTTATCATGTGTAACTTGTCGCCTGTCTTTGTATCCCAGTTGGCTTGCTATGTTTTCCGAAGGTGTTGTCTTACGTGTGGCTTGAGGTCGGTGTAGCGTATTGTGGTTGCGTTCAGCGATGGCCATTCGATACGCGGTCTTATTCCCCGCGATTCCAGCATGGCCTAGAACACACCACAGGATTAGTTGAAAATTATTAGCATACACAGATATTATGGCACAAAAAACTAGATTGACAATCTGGTTTTTTCTGGGTCTGTGTGACGACAATGAACGTACAACGCTCAGAGTCAGTAAAGGCGACGGTCTTAGAAATTTGTTTTTTAAGAATGTGATGAACAGTCGTTAAATGTCATAGGCTTGTGCTGAGAAGACTGTGGTGTGTACACTCATGGTTCTGCAAGAATTAATGTTTGGACCATGAGCGGCGCAAGACATCATAGTTGAAGTTCGGCACGTTCATATTTATCCTGCAGGGACACGAAGTGGTGCCGAATCGCAGCACTCGGAACGCTGCTTTTATCCACTATTATAAAAAGAAAATCACAACAAAAAGGCTGTAGTTGCCACGGTGGTACAACGTCAGAAAAGTATGATGCCCATACATGTAGAAACCTAACGGAAAGACCAGAAGCTCGCTAACCCTTGGTGAATACTGCAAAGAGCAGATGGACGATTTGAGAATAGATAGGTTGTAGATCTATCGTTTAGGACAGCTTAAATATTATTGTTATTTATTGATGAGAACTTAAAAGCATGTAATAAATCTATGTACATTCGTTGATGTTCCGGGCGCCATTTGTTCCTTTCAACAGACTGTGGGCCGGGCTAGTGCTGAATGCACAAGACGCAGAGTGCAGGCCGAAGTGGAGATCTGGATCGGGCATTTTAGTGTTGTTTTTGATGCCGAGCCATGCAGGACACTGCCCAAGTCTAACCGTGACCAGAATAAAGCGGTAAACACACGGAGAAGGATTTCTTTGTCTGCCCAATTCGATTGCTAAGAGAGGATCATCAGAATGTTCAGTGTTTTCAGGAATTTATGTTTAAGTTGTTTGATGTGTTGAATGAACGTGAAGTTTTCATCAATATGACACCTAAAAACTTGTGCTCCTTTTAAGTGTGAATGCACTTCTTAAGCGAGCCTGAATCGTCCGCCGCCGTAGTCCGCATAGCAACAGCTGCGGGTGCGCGCGCTCCTCGTCTTCCCTAGCAACGGGGGGAGATGGGCGCGCGTTGCCTGGCCGCGTCCCCATGGCTCATTCTTGTTGTTGTTCCTGCTGACATGGCACATACCCACGTGGGGGATTGGCCAGGAATCGGCCGCAAGAAGGGCTGATGCACCCGCTTAAAGGAGTACTGACACGAAATTTCAAAGCTGAGATCCGCTCTAGCAATCAAGTACAACGACAACACAAATAGGTGTCTGTGAATAAATGCATCTTTCTTTCTTTGTAGTTGTGTGTGTGTGTGTGATCTCTCTTTTGCGAACATTACCGAACCGCGCAAATTCAGCTCGTGCATTCGCACTTTCACATTCTTCCCCTCGGGGAAATGCGGGGAATTTTTTTTACGGGGATGGACGCACGATAAAGGGTAATCTCAGGGTCTACCTTAACCCCGCGCTTGCGGGAGAACACGATACTAGTACTCTTTTCCGGGTTCAGTTTAAAACCCTCTGTGTCCGCCCAGCCAACAAGTTTGTTCACCTCAACCTGGACTTGGCGTTCAGAAATTGAGAAGTTACAAGACTTAAAACATATTTGAACGATCTACAGATGTAAAACAGGAAATAGTTGGTGACAATGCCTTCCGGAAAGAGTTGATATTAACAATAAATAGTGTACAGCTCAAGACACTGCCTTGACTGACGCCATTTTTCTGCACATATACATGGAAAGTGCACTTCGAACATTCACTCGAAAGGGGCTTTCCGAATGGAGCTACCGAGGGTGTTCAGCATGTTGCCAGAAACGTAAAATGACTTGAGGACCCTCAAGATGCCGTACGCCAGGCAGTGTCGTACGCCTTTTCCATATCGAAGAAGACTTGTGCAAACTTGGTTACGGATGAAGGAATGTTTTAAATAGGATTTCAACGCAACCAGTTGATGGTTGGTGGATCTCCCCGCCCTAAAGCAGCCTGGCAGCTCTCGAGAAGACCGTTGTAACCAAAAGAGTACATGAGCCTCCTATTGAACATCTTCTCGAGCAGCTTACAAAGGCAGCTTGTGAGGGCGTCGGGACGATAATTCGCGGGAAAGGAAATACATTTCCCCTCCTTCAGAAAGGCTACTACGATGGCTTCTCTCCAAGACCCAGGCAGGCACCGCGAAAGAAATATTTTGTTGTAGAGTTGAAGAAGGGTTTCAAGTGTTTCAACTGGGGCAGGACTTCAGCATGTGCTCAATGTTATTATCAATCCATCGGTACCACAGCGAGGAGCGCCCAAGCCGCTTTATTGAGTAATTAGCTTGATGCGCATCATGACGCAGACGTAACTTACTGTTCTGGAAATCTTCTGGACGATTACGCAATGGCCCATTTGAAAATCCCGTGATGTTCTGTTATCTAAACCTTCAGGTTGACGTACGCCACCAGGTCCTGGTCTTCTGGCCCAACCTTTCCTGGCCGCTCGTCGTGAATTATATTCGCACATTTGAAACATCGCAGACGAGCGCCGTGGGAATGTCCATGTGCTTCGGAGACATGACGCCGTCATTGAAGTTTTCTGTGAGCAGGACATGCTCACCTTTCCCAGTTTCTTCTTGAGTCTAGTTGGGAAGTTGCTGACGTGGGGAGCCAGCTGAGGGCATCTGCTGAAACACTTTCTTTGCCCGGCTGCTGTTTGATGAGGTAACCGTAAGCACTCAGCATTAAGGTGCATCGCTTGATCCGGGAAGCGGGCATTACGGGCACTGCCCTTTCTGAATGAAGTAAATGACACCACCTTCCCGCGAGGGAACGCTGAGTTGATGGGAAGCATCTCTGAGATTCCGAAACGTTCGCACTGTCTCTTGAACACAGCACGGCGCATTTATGTTTCTTTCTATACAACCTCTGTAATCAAATTTTCAGTAGCGTGTTTAATGGCGTTGTCGTGCCTGCGAAAATGAAACAACCCAAATCTCTATGCACGGCAAGACATGATCTAGCCAGTATAAGAGTATCAAAAGACACGCATAGCAAAATGTCTAGTCTTTTCAAATCCTTTTTTCAACCACGCTGTCGCGTGTCCATGTTTTATGAGGTGCGCATTCTGCCCGGCCGACATGTTTTGGCAATAGAAGTGTCTTTAAAGGCCAACTGCAACGAAAAGTTACCTGCCTTTAATGTTTGGTATGCCCCTCTAAAGTCCCTTGTGACCTTATTTTAAACTCCAGAAATACGCAGTTTTTTTATTAAAACCGTTAAAAAACACGCCACTTCAGCCAACGCAGCGCCTAGCGGAGTGTCGCCGCAACTTGTCGCCACTGCGACGGACTTCCGGACGTGACGTGACAGTCAGGACTCCCGTGCGGCCGTCGCCTCTCCTCAGTAGCACTTTTACGTGCGGCCTGAAGCCCGTTCTACATGTGGCGAATTTTGCTTGCGAATTCGCAGCTGCGGCGCCAATCGTGCTAAATAAGGAAAATTGACGGAACTCCGGAGGCGCAGCGTGACTCAACCGAACAGCAACTGAGGGAGCGGCGCGCGGACCGGGTTTATTATATAGAGCAGATGGAGTGGAGAGGAGGTGATGAGAAAGGAAACGCGCATGCGCGCTTATCGCGCAGCTGCGGTGGTGAGTAGCGCGCGCGCTATGGCACAGATGGCGTGGAAATCGGGAGGGAAGGAGCAGCGCGCGCGCTATCGCACAGCTGGTGGGGAGAGGGGGAGAGGTGCGGATAGATGGACGATGGACTACGGACGACGGAGCCGAGAGCAAGAGATGCTTTGCATCTAAAGTCCCACAAGTGGCTTTTGGTCCGCCATGAATGTGAAAGTATCACCGAGTAACTTCTGTCGGAATTTCGATATGCCAAACAAAAGTTCCCGGACTTCGCAAGATGGAAAGTTGGGAGAGTTGGTAGGTCGACATGACGTAAAAACAGCGTGGTAGGACGAAATACACGAGGACAGGAACCAGACAGGACGAGCGCTGACTATCAACTGAAAATTTTATTTGACCGGAAAAACATATATAGATAAAAAACATTGAAACAACGCTTGCGCTAACATCTGTGCCATACCATAACTGATAGAGGTAAAAACGGGGGAGAAACTAGTTTCCTTCTTGATACTGTCAACCACAAGCAAGATAAGCACATAAGTGATAAGCAAGCAAGATAAGCACTTAAGATAAGCAAGATAAGCAAGACAAGCACTTCTTTAGCATGAAAAGTAACGGATCCTGACTAATGCACTCGTCACCTGTCCTGTTTTTATAGAACACCTATACTATTTTGCGCTTTTGCTAATTGGAATGAGGGAACATAAGACCGTTTCTTCAAATTTGGGCTGACATGAGTGCGTAGGACACGAACAACAGTGATCAGACAAATGAGATGTAGGTGTGCCTTTCAAGGAATTGAAGCCCTCTCTCAAACGCACATTTACACAACGGCCCGTTTGGCCAACGCAAACATGAAAACAAAGACAAAGGTAATTTATAAACAACATCAACACTACACGGGATGTACTTATTCTAGTGGTCGACAGTGCAAATGTATGGACTATCTGAATTTGTGTCTCGTTTCTTTCTGTCTAGTATGGCACAGACTTTACCTAGTTTATTTGGTATTGACATGGCAACCTGCACCCCATATCTGGAAGCAACCTTTTTCAATCTGTGAGTGGTACATAAATTTTTAAAGGACGGGTTTAAAGGACGGGTTTAAAGGACGAGAGGCATACTAGCATGATACTTACACATACTTACAAGGCTGCCTCTCGTCCTTAAAAATTGCCCTACCTTTTCTTGTAAAAACTTTGAAACAATTATACAATATCTAAAGAAAAAACAAGTTGCAAATATCGGGGCTTTCAGCATTGACGTTGAAGACATGTACTGCTCTCTGACTCAGAAACATCTTTTGGTTGCAGTAGAAGAGTGTATTAAGGTTGACAATGACGAATTGGCCTTTCGAAACAGCAATGAAATCAGTGTAGAGTCCTTCTGGAACTGCTTTCGTTCAATTTGAACTCCACGTATGTTGGTTTCAACGATGATGTGTTCTTGCAGAAATTTGGTTTATGCATGGGTTCAAAGGTAGCTCCCATATTAAGTGACAGTTTTCTTGGTAAAGTTGATCGTGCATTAGATGAACGTCTCTCGGCGATTGTGCAAAAAGTTTTCAGGTATGTAGATGAATATTTAGTTATTGTCGAAAGGTGTGATATTCTCCGCAGAATGGTGGATGTCTTGAAGGTTTTTAAAGATAAGGGTATGGGCGCTAAGCTCACCATTGAAGCCATAAAAAAACTCCTGTATGCAATTTCTGGACCTTTTGTAAAACTCGGAGCGAACCACGTTTGCTGGAAATTTGCACCGAGGTCTGTAAAACCCTTGCTGCACTACAATTTGGGCCACAGTAAGATTCTGAAAAACTCTATAGCTTTTTCCAGCCTTCGGTCAGCATTGTCAAAATCGTGCGTACACTCAATGGATGCAAATTTCCAAGAACAGGTAAAAAAGCTAAAATAACCTGGTTTTCTAACTAGTGCGCTGGCGTCAGCATGCCATAAGCTGGCAAGAATGATCAAAGGCTGCGACAAGCATAACGCACAAAAAGAAGTAGATCAATAAAAAAAATTCCCTGTAGTTCCGTACATCCGCCGTACCACTCACAGAATAAAAAGATTGCTTCCAGATATGGGGTGCAGGTTGCCATATCAGCGCCAAATAAAAAAGGTGAAGTCTGTGCCATAGTAGACAGAAAGAAACGAGACACAAATTCAGATAGTCCATACATTTACAGTGTCAACCACAAGAACAAGTACATCCCGAGTAGTGTTGGTGTTTATAAATTATCTTTGTCATGTTTACGTTGGCCAAACGGGCCGTTGTGTAAATGTGCGTTTGAGAGAGCACTTCATTTCTTTGAAAGGCACACCTACATCTCATTTGTCTGATCACTGTTGTTCGTGACCTACGCGCTCATGTCAGCCCAACTTTGAAGAAAGGGTCTTACTGTTCCGTCATTCCAATCAGCACAAGCGCGAAATAATAGAGGCGTTCTGTACAAACAGGCTTGGTGACGATTGAGTTATTCAGGCATCCGTTACTTTACATGCTAAAGAAATGGCTTATCTTGCTTGTGGTTGACAGTATGAAGGAGCAAACTAGTTTCTCTCCCGTTTTTATCGTTATCAGTGTTGGTATGGCACAGATGTTAGCGCATGCGTTTTTTCGGTGTTTTTATTTATATATGTCTTTCCGGTCAAATGAAATTTTCAGTTGACAGTCAGCGCTCGTCCTGTCTGGTTCCTTTCCTCTCATTTTTCGTCGTACCGCGCTGTTTTTACGTCATGCCAGGGCTTAGCGCTCTAGCTGCAAGGAACTTTTGTCGGCGTCTGTCAACAACCATGAATGAAACAATATGGCCGAAGTACCGCGCCGCGATGTCATGTGAGGCCTCTGCGCTGATTCCTTTCAGGGAGGCGTAAGGGCTTGCGTGGGTCAAAATTGAGCGGAAAATCTTCAGACTTGAACGATGTTCTAGTTTGTGGAAGGCAAGTTCTTGATTGGTCCACTCAGCTTTCTAGCGGAGTAGATGCCTTAAGGGGGATACTTGTGGGAGCACGTTACCGTGCCTAGATAGGACCCTAATTCTGCAAGCTTCTGTTGCACCTGACCTGTACCTCTATTGTAACTGTAACGAAAGAAGACCAGCGTCTGGATACCAAATCCTTGATGCAGTCGACTAGTGAGGCAGTGAGCGCCTCCGCTCCTGCTCTTCTCCTGCTAGTGTCGCCTCCTGGCAGCGCACCTTTGTTTCTAAACAATTCAGGCGATGTTTCTTAATTTGGTTGAAAACCCCGAGCACTAATTCGATGTCCCAAACATTGCACTTCTAATGTGCGGAAGCCCATGCCATATTTCTGGAAACGGTTCAATAGGAAGATTTAGAATAGGGGGCCTCATGCTCTGGGGCCCCCAAGCGTCTTGGGCCGTCGTACTGCGCATTTGGAGAACCCAAAACGTCCTTGGGGTTTTGGCTTTGTGTCTAGCGTGCACGCTATTTTGTTGAAATAGCGGGCGCACTAAAGCTGCAGTTTGCGTTCTCACGTCGCTCTCGCAGCCAGCGTAACCATGGCTGAAGCGAAAGCTGTGGCTCGTTACTCTACTCTCGCGATCAACCACGATGATCGCTGAGCTAAATTTGTAGATTCCACGCGTCGCTCGCAAGAAATGGATAAAGCAGGCAATTGTGAAGCATTTTCTGCCTTCGGAAACAGTCCGCTTATACGCCGGCCACGCCTGTCTGCTCGGCACACTCAGCGGCGCGAACCGGCGCAGACCACAGTAGCAACCGTTTGTCGCTGCTCTTCCGAATTAATCTCATCGCTAATACGAAGTTCCACATGCGAGAAAGTAGGTACTAGAGATTGTTCTCAGGGCTTGTTTTGATAGCGGCGATCAGATATCTGCCGCTATGCTAAGTCTACGCTGACCGGCTGCGGAGGTTCGGCGTGCGACCGGTCGCCGCGGCGCGTGGTGCGCCAAGCGGCCGAGAGATGGCGCTACCTGCGCGGAAGCATCGAAACAGGCTACGCGGATGTCTTGGTCACCGACCGCTAAAACGGCAGTTATAGCTGGAATAAAGTTCCACATAGGAGAAAACGGATGGTAGTGTGGTGAAAATTTGTATTACGGATTGTCATTCGGAGTTGCCCTGATGGCAGCGAATAAATATCCGCCAGGGTGCTAAGTCTAAAGTTCCCAACACACGAGCTGACCCGAGCAACGCAAGCCGGTTGCGGACTGTTTGGGACGCCCTTCTAAAAATCGCCGGGCGCGAACCCCTTGCGTTTGGGTACACATAAATTATTGGGGGCCCGCAACGCCGGCTTCCCCTATTCTCAAACTGCCCAATAGGTCGCGCAGGGGGGTGCAGTGATCGCCTTTCTCTACTACCATGGCGTCGTATAGGGAAATGTGATCTCCCGAAAGTCCCTGCTAAATGGTGTTCATAAGAGATTGAAACACTGCCGGCATGGACGCCGCTTGAAAAGGCGGGCGAGTGAAGCTGAAAAGTCCCTTATTTGTGTTGATGGACGTAAGTAGCATGGCTTCCTCATCCAACGGAATCTGATCGTGCGACTCACACAAGACTATCGTACTAAAAACTTCCTTGTAGTTTAATGTCGCTAGGATATCCTCCACCCATGGCCACGGATATTGTTCAGTGTGACAGGCTTTGTTCACAGTTAGTTTGAAATCGCTGCAAAGTTGGACGTAGCCATTACGTTTAACCACCGCCACCACTGGCGCGGCCCACATGGAATGAGGCACCGGGACAATAATGCCCGCGTCCGAAATGCGGTCAAGTTCCTCGTCGACATTTGGACGAGAAGCATAGGGAACCTCACGTGCGTTCCGTAAATTCGGCACCATGTTTCCTCGCGCCTCGATGTGTACCTGAGGCCCTTTTACGAAACCTAACGCAGGCGTAAGCACTTCAGCGAATTCTGCTAGCAGCGTGTCCCCGTTTACGTCTTCAGCATCGACCAGTGCCATGCGCTCAGGTGGCGTTTTCATGGTCATGGCCGGCTAATCGAGCATGTGGAACGCCTGAATCAGGTCACGTCCGCACCGGATGGGTACGGAACAAAAGAAGACTTGCAAGGATCCATCCGTCGGCCGGTTTCGGCAAGAAAATGTGAACTCAAGTTGTCCAGGCACACAGGAAGCCGTCCCAAGAAGCAAGTCATTTCCAATGCAAACAACGCAGCTTGAGCCACAGTGTTTTGTTTCGCTCATATGTGGCCCTGTGATGACCGAAAACTGTTAACCTGTGTCAACCTGCATGTGAGTTAAGGCTGAAAGTTGTGCTAGTTGGTGTTGACTTAGATGCATATTACCAGCGAAAAAACAGACAGGGACGAGGAAAGAAGCAGACGGGACACTCGACACATACCCCCTTGAGGGGGTATGTGTCAAGTGGTGCTGGATGGCCGACGATGAGACAGAAGTCGGTGCTCGCTCGCACTGGCAGAACGTCCAGTGGCCGCCTTATTTAACTGAGGCGTTCCCATCGCTTCCTTTAAATAAGCCCTTCTGCACCGCAACAGTTTGGTAAAGGTTCCACCGGAAAGACGGATCCACCGGAAGGCGGAAGGCGGATCCACCGGAACTTCGCCGGAGCCGCAGTGACCGGTCTTTCACTACCGCGGGTATCAACCCCATCGGCGACTTCCGAAAGCAACCACACAATGCCGACGGTGAACTGGCAGCCGTACAGAGGCCCCGTGTGTTCCCTGGAAACGATGGAGACGACATCGATGAATGGCTCATTTACTACCACCCGTAGAGCGAGTTCAATCGCTGGGAGACTCCCGCGCGGCTATAAAACAATCGGGGTGTTCTTGTGGGTCACCGCGTTCACGTAGTTCCAAAAGCCACGCGTGCACACTCCCCCACCTGGATCCCATTAGTCGAGGAAATTTAAAACCCCGTTTCGGGGATTCCACCGCGAAAAAGAAGCGGGCAAGCATAATCTACTTCAGCGGGAGAAATTGGCCAGAGTTTGTCGTACGATTTGTATAGTGGATGTACTAAAATTTTGCCGCACTGTGAAGCCCACAATGTCTCAGGACTATACGGTTGGCCACCTACTCAAGGGTATCGCTTATCGATGCGACGTCTACATATCTGATTAGTAAGGACAGCTTAAACCACCGCCCCTGATGGTATTAGACATTGGCAAATATTGCAGCGTTGAAAACAGGCCGTATTGTACAAAGTTTCGCCGCTTGGCATATGTCACTAACCGTGGCCAGCATGGACGACACCACGTCGTGGACTTAACGTCGACAATACGGCCGATCTTTCACGAAGAACTGCACCTCCCTGGTGACTCCATGCATTGCAGTGCTACGCCTGCAATTAAAAGTCCGCAGCAGGGTGCCCCGTCTCGAAGATCCTGGATTCCTCCTGGTCCTACCTCTCAGTGAACTCCGCGAGCTTCTTTCCTCCCGTCTGCTTCTTTCTTCGTCCCTGTCTGTTTTTTCGCTGGTATATGCATCTGCATGTGAGCTGGAACCCAAGCTCATGCAAGGTGCGCGCGATGGGTAGCGTGTTGGCGACGTGGCTGGTAGGACACTCCGACGCCTGCAGCGCGAACATACCCTCTGTGCCCAAGTCTTCTTTTCGCGACCAGAAGGCGTGTACCTGACACATCGTGCCACCTCCCGGAAACCCCTCTCACGGCGGCAACATGCTTCGGCGATATGACCTTGCTGTTTGCACTTGAAGCATGACACCGAGCGGAAGCCGCAATGCTCAGGACCGGCCTCTCTTCTCCGCAGCCGTATCATGAACAGTCTGTGGCCAGTTTCTTGGGCGATTGAACTGGCCTCCCAGTGGATGTACCCTTCCTAAGCTAAGCGGCGTCGGTTATGATCTCTTACGCGTCATCTTCGGCCAGTACTGCTAATAACGCAATTTATAAGCGTCGCTCCACGTAAACTGTGGCTTTGCGAATAGGCTGGCGACGCACTCTTGCTTTGGCTGTTCATACACGATTTGGTCCCGTAGTATTCTATAGAACCGTTTGTCTAAATTGCAGGTAAACGCTATCTGTCAAATCGCCTCTATAAAATATTTTGACCGGTTCGGGGGGCAGCTCGTTGCGGATGCAAACTTGTAAGATTGCGCTCTACCTACAGTTGCGGCGAAAACTGTGATTTAGCAATACTACCAATTGGCAGTATGAAAGTTTGATTCACCTGGTCCGGAGTACAACGGCTGCTTAGTACGTCCAGGGTGTGGGTGGACAGTGCGGTCACGAGCGGGGCCCGCTTAGTTTTGTCTTTCGGGATGCCAATTCCCTCAAAGAAGCCTTCCAGCCGAACCTGTTTAAGCCGGCCGCTTGTTCCCTCACCAGTCAAACTGCGACGGGCTGGCGTTACTCCCCTCGCTGCGACGGTTATGTCGGACTGAGTTGACGCCCCGTTTTCATCCCATCCTCGTCATCTCTGAAACGAACAGGCCGGGGCAGTGGCTGGGCCGAGATGAAGCGTTTATCGCGATAGCGCGGGAAAGCGCGGTAGCGTTGTGCGAGAGGTGTTATGAGGGAGGGCAGGCGAAGGAACAGAGGCTATAATGGCGTCTTCGGTTTGCTTGACGTTACCGCTACATGAGTGTTCAAGATAGAGCACTTGCCTTGGTGTCTTGTCGTCATCTAATCGGCCAAATGTCCGAACCCGTTCGAGATGTTCTAGCCATCTTCCAGGATCTTCTGAAGTTGACCAGTATAAGAATTGTTGCTCCCATTGGTGCTATAGAATTTACAGATTGTTATTAGTGTTGCTCATCGTGTCTGCGTTGTTCAGGGCGCCTGTCGCGTTGTGCTCTTTGTTTGCTTTTTTTCGGCAGTAGTGTATACACGGGATGGGGGCATTGCTCTCGGCGGCTGGGACAAGGTGGGCTTATTTGGGGACTTGACGATTTAGGGTGCACGTACCCAAAAGTTTATCAGATGCCACTTGGCAAAGGGCGACGAATGTTTCTTCAGGCAGCACAGGTTTACTAGAGCGAACTTGTGTTCCGCTAAGAACTCAAAAAATTACACATGTGGCGGCGGAGGATTTAGAAACGACGTGCAGAGGCGAGTATCGGCGAATCAAATACTGCGGCTTTGAATTTCGAGCATTAGTCCTACGGCGGCATCACTTCGAGAACACCGAATCAGTTCTACAATTTTGACTAGCTGAGATGAACATTGTTGGCTTATTAATGGTTTGTTTTTACTGCCCGGTGGCGCCCGTCTGTGTTATCTGTGTCCCAAGCGAAGCGCATGTTTCATTGTTTCTGTTTTATGCCGCACGGGTTCTCTCATTCGGACAAAGAGAGCGTTTCTGCCTAACGTGACTAACCCGGAAAAATTTTACTTTATCTGCAATGTTCAGGATGAAAATCAACAGTTCGAGAAACACTCACTCGGAAAGATGAAGGCCTGCTGATCAGACGCCGCGGTATTCGACTTACCGGCGCGCGCTTGCGCACGTCACTTTGTTGACTGCTGCTCCGCCGCCTTTGTATTCTTTGAGTTTTTATGGGAGCACAAGTTCGCTGCAATAAACGTGTTTTCCTTGAAGACAACTGTGTCGTCTTAACCTTCGTGACAGTATTCTAGTGATGACAGGCTTTTAACTATTCCTAGGGAAATAGGTACACTGCTTGGCAGAAGAAAACAGACCTAAAGGCATGCTTCGTTTCTAAGAAATCACTGGGTGCTTCCATACGGCAGCTATAAATCGAATAAACACACAAGGAAACCAACCAGAGTTTTCATTTACAGTATATATATTGCCACGCAGGGAAGTAGTTGAACTCTTATGAGAATCAACCCCCTTGAGGAGGTATGTGTTAACTGGTGCTGGATGGCCGACGATGAGACAGAAGTCGGTGCTCGCTCGCACTGCCGGAACGTCCAGTGGCCGCCTTATTTAACTGAGGCGTTCCCGTCCCTTCCTTTAAATAAGCCCTTCTGCACCGCAACAGTTTGGTAGGTTCTACCGGGAAGGCGGATCCACCGGAAGGCGGATCCACCGGAACATCGCCGGAGCCGCAGTGACCGGTCTTTCACTACCGCGGGTATCAACCCCATCGGCGACTTCCGAAAGCAACCACCAATGCCGACGGTGAACTGGCAGCCGTACAAGGACCCCGTATGTTCCCTGGAAAACGATGGAGACGACATCGATGAATGGCTCATTTACTACCACCCGTAGAGCGAGTTCATCGCTGGGATACTCCCGCGCGCTATAAAATATCGGGGTGTTCTTGTGGGTCACCGCGTTGACGTAGTTCAAAAGCCACGCGTGCACACTCCCCACCTGGATCCCATTAGTCGAGGAAATTAAAAACCGCTTCGGGGATTCCACCGCGAAAAAGAAGCTGGCAAGCATAATCTACTTAAGTGGGAGTAATTGGCCAGAGGTTGTCGTACGATTTGTATAGTGGATGTACTAAAATTTTGCCGCACTGTGAAGCCCACAATGTCTCAGGACTATACGGTTGGCCACCTACTCAAGGGTATCGCTTATCGATGCAGACGTCTATACATATCTGATTAGTAAGGACAGCTTAACCACCGTCCCTGATGGTATTAGACATTGGCAAATATTTGCAGCATTGAAAACAGGCCGTATTGTACAAAGTTTCGCCGCTTGGCATATGTCACTACCGTGGCCAGCATGGACGACACCCACGTCGTGGACTTAACGTCGACAATACGGCCGATCTTTCACGAAGAACTGCACCTCCCTGGTGACTCCATGCATTGCAGTGCTACGGCCTGCATTTAAAAGTCGCAGCAGGGTGCCCCGTCTCGAAGATCCTGGATTCCTCCTGGATCCTACCTCTCAGTGAACTCCGCGAGCTTCTTTCCTCCCGTCTGCTTCTTTCTTCGTCCCTGTCTGTTTTTTCGCTGGTAATATGCATCTGCATGTGAGCTGGAACCCAAGCTCAATGCAAGGTGCGCGCGATGGGTAGCGTGTTGGCGACGTGGCTGGTAGGACACTCCGACGCCTGCAGCGCGAACATACCCTCTGTGCCCAAGTCTTCTTTTCGCGACCAGAAGGCGTGTACCTGACACATCGTGCCACCTCCCGGAAACCCCTCTCACGGCGGCAACATGCTCGGGCGATATGACCTTGCTGTTTGCACTTGAAGCATGACACCGAGCGGAAGCCGCAATGCTCAGGACCGTGCCCTCTTTCTCCGCAGCCGTATCATGAAACAGTCTGTGGCCAGTTTCTTGGGCGATTGAACTGGCCTCCCAGTGGATGTACCCTTTCCTAAGCTAAGCGGCGTCGGTTTATGATCTCTTACGCGTCATCTTCGGCCATTACTGCTAATAACGCAATTTAATAAGCGTCGCTCCACGTAAACTGTGGCTTTGCGAATAGCTGGCGACGCACTCTTGCTTTGGCTGTTCATACACGATTTGGTCCCGTAGTATTCTATAGAACCGTTTGTCTAAATTGCAGGTAAACGCTATCTGTCAAATCGCCTCTATAAAATATTTGACCGGTTCGGGGGGCAGCTCGTTGCGGATGCAAAACTTGTAAGATTGCGCTCTACCTACAGTTGCGGCGAAAACTGGTGATTTAGCAATACTACCAATTGGCAGTATGAAAGTTGATTCACCTGGTCCGGAGTACAACGTCTGCTTAGTACGTCCAGGGTGTGGGTGGACAGTGCTGTCACGAGCGGGGCCCGCTTAGTTTTGTCTTTCGGGATGCCAATTCCCTCAAAGAAGCCTTCCAGCCGAACCTGTTAAGCCGGCCGCTTGTCCCTCGACCAGTCAAACTGCGACGGGCTGGCGTATACTCCCCTCGCTGCGACGGTTATGTCGGACTGAGTTGACGCCCCGTTTTCATCCCATCCTCGTCATCTCTGAAACGAACAGGCCGGGGCAGTGGCTGGGCCGAGATGAAGCGTTTATCGCGATAGCGCGGGAAAGCGCGGGTAGCGTTGTGCGAGAGGTGTTATGAGGGAGGGCAGGCGAAGGAACAGAGGCTATAATGGCGTCTTCGGTTTGCTTGACGTTACCGCTACATGAGTGTTCAAGATAGAGCACTTGCCTTGGTGTCTTGTCGTCATCTAATCGGCCAAATGTCCGAACCCGTTCGAGATGTTCTAGCCATCTTCCAGGATCTTCTGAAGTTGACCAGTATAAGAATTGTTGCTCCCATTGGTGCTATAGAATTTACAGATTGTTATTAGTGTTGCTCATCGTGTCTGCGTTGTTCAGGGCGCCTGTCGCGTTGTGCTCTTTGTTTGCTTTTTTTCGGCAGTAGTGTATACACGGGATGGGGGCATTGCTCTCGGCGGCTGGGACAAGGTGGGCTTATTTGGGGACTTGACGATTTAGGGTGCACGTACCCAAAAGTTTATCAGATGCCACTTGGCAAAGGGCGACGAATGTTTCTTCAGGCAGCACAGGTTTACTAGAGCGAACTTGTGTTCCGCTAAGAACTCAAAAAATTACACATGTGGCGGCGGAGGATTTAGAAACGACGTGCAGAGGCGAGTATCGGCGAATCAAATACTGCGGCTTTGAATTTCGAGCATTAGTCCTACGGCGGCATCACTTCGAGAACACCGAATCAGTTCTACAATTTTGACTAGCTGAGATGAACATTGTTGGCTTATTAATGGTTTGTTTTACTGCCCGGTGGCGCCCGTCTGTGTTATCTGTGTCCCAAGCGAAGCGCATGTTTCATTGTTTCTGTTTATGCCGCACGGGTTCTCTCATTCGGACAAAGAGAGCGTTTCTGCCTAACGTGACTAACCCGGAAAAATTTTACTTTATCTGCAATGTTCAGGATGAAAATCAACAGTTCGAGAAACACTCACTCGGAAAGATGAAGGCCTGCTGATCAGACGCCGCGGTATTCGACTTACCGGCGCGCGCTTGCGCACGTCACTTTGTTGACTGCTGCTCCGCCGCCTTTGTATTCTTTGAGTTTTTATGGGAGCACAAGTTCGCTGCAATAAACGTGTTTTCCTTGAAGACAACTGTGTCGTCTTAACCTTCGTGACAGTATTCTAGTGATGACAGGCTTTTAACTATTCCTAGGGAAATAGGTACACTGCTTGGCAGAAGAAACAGACCTAAAGGCATGCTTCGTTTCTAAGAAATCACTGGGTGCTTCCATACGGCAGCTATAAATCGAATAAACACACAAGGAAACCAACCAGAGTTTTCATTTACAGTATATATATTGCCACGCAGGGAAGTAGTTGAACTCTTATGAGAATCAACCCCCTTGAGGAGGTATGTGTTAACTGGTGCTGGATGGCCGACGATGAGACAGAAGTCGGTGCTCGCTCGCACTGCCGGAACGTCCAGTGGCCGCCTTATTTAACTGAGGCGTTCCCGTCCCTTCCTTTAAATAAGCCCTTCTGCACCGCAACAGTTTGGTAGGTTCTACCGGGAAGGCGGATCCACCGGAAGGCGGATCCACCGGAACATCGCCGGAGCCGCAGTGACCGGTCTTTCACTACCGCGGGTATCAACCCCATCGGCGACTTCCGAAAGCAACCACACAATGCCGACGGTGAACTGGCAGCCGTACAAGGACCCCGTATGTTCCCTGGAAACGATGGAGACGACATCGATGAATGGCTCATTTACTACCACCCGTAGAGCGAGTTCAATCGCTGGGATACTCCCGCGCGGCTATAAAATATCGGGGTGTTCTTGTGGGTCACCGCGTTGACGTAGTTCAAAAGCCACGCGTGCACACTCCCCACCTGGATCCCATTAGTCGAGGAAATTAAAAACCGCTTCGGGGATTCCACCGCGAAAAAGAAGCTGGCAAGCATAATCTACTTAAGTGGGAGTAATTGGCCAGAGGTTGTCGTACGATTTGTATAGTGGATGTACTAAAATTTTGCCGCACTGTGAAGCCCACAATGTCTCAGGACTATACGGTTGGCCACCTACTCAAGGGTATCGCTTATCGATGCAGACGTCTATACATATCTGATTAGTAAGGACAGCTTAACCACCGTCCCTGATGGTATTAGACATTGGCAAATATTTGCAGCATTGAAAACAGGCCGTATTGTACAAAGTTTCGCCGCTTGGCATATGTCACTACCGTGGCCAGCATGGACGACACCCACGTCGTGGACTTAACGTCGACAATACGGCCGATCTTTCGCGAAGAACTGCACCTCCATGGGGACTCGATGCATTGCAGTGCTACGGCCTGCATTTAAAAGTCGCAGCAGGGTGCCCCGTCTCGAAGATCCTGGATTCCTCCTGGATCCTACCTCTCAGTGAACTCCGTGAGCTTCAACGCTTCGATACATTTGTTCACGCCAGGTGAAACCACCGACTGGGAATAACCTAATCTTGCGTCGGCTACTCGTGTCCATGCGAGTACTATTATCACGGCCAAGACTGACGCGCCTACCAATTACCAAGTGCCTAACAGCCTGCAACAAAACAATGCGTCCACCACCTGTGTCCTACAATAGCGGAATCGTTGGCCGCTTCGCATGGTTTTCCGCCAACACTCTCCGTTTACAATGCAGGGTTCTCGGAAAGCAAGGCCAGGATTCTCCGATTACAATGCAATATGCACCGAATTATGCACAGCAAATATCCCGTTTCAAACCCCTTATCCAAGCGAATAAAAATACTGCTAACAGCCTTGTACACTCAGACGTATTCTCATACAGTGTTGAATAAACAAGCACCTAATACGTCTTTCGCAAACCTGCCATCCTCAGGAGCTGTGGGAAACACTGCTGTCTAGCCGCTGCCTATCGGAGAGCTCCTGCTCACCAGGAGAGCAGCCGACGCTCAGAAGGCCCATGGATAACGATGAAGAATGAACCATTCCTACAAGAATACCGTAAATGCAGCTTGTTTTTTTGTATGTGGAGTACGCATAGCGTACTTCTAACGAGAAGACCACTGCATTCTCACTGCTGTTCCTGCTTTAGGGTCATAAGCTATCTTGCACTCTGACATATTCAGAGGCACCAGGTCGGTATGGCAGTTTTGTGTCCAGAGTGTTGTCATAATAATGACAGAGTGATATCATAATGTCAAAGCAGTTTCAGACGCTGCTCGATGCGCCTAGGAATGTAGCGAGCTATCCCGTCAGTTTACATGGAAAGGCCAGCAGCGGCAGACGGTATGTCACGATGAATCCATCACAACTCCCACTGTCCCGTAAGAACCACACGCCTTGCTATGTGCGCGAATATTGCACGTTTTATGTATTGTAATCAGCGACAAGAAGCCACAAGTCTTGGTAAGACTTGTTTTCACAAAAGATACGAAGACCTGCTGTCAGACTTACCGATCCACTCCTCGCGCAAAACAAACATTTCCGAAAAGACGGTAGCTAAATGCTACACAGGAGCAACGAACGTAGGTAATGTGCTTTACCTTGCACTAGTTTTCAAGGTTCCCTCAGTAGTCTGTTGCCACGTATTCAGCTGTTAATGGCTCATATCTTTGCCCACGTGAATTCTTTTACGTCGTGTTGTAAGGAATGAAGTGACACCAATATCCTTTAGAAGCTGCGTGTTCCCATTTCACATGGAAGTCTGAGGCACAGAAGCTTTCTGACGATAATCAACCTAAAAAAATATCAATGGCTGCAACTAACCTAAGTCAAGTTTGCACTGAAGCCGAGTTTATGCACAGTATTCTACAAAGGGCAGGTCATGGTTGTATGTTGCATGGGGGCGCAAAAAATGGACAATAAATGGAAGCAAGCTTGTTAATTCATAAAAAAAACTTACAAGCAGTTGTACAGTTTCCACCCTTGCATACACCAGTCTCAAAAGCGAACTTATATCATTTAACACGTTTCCGCCAATGTGTTTTGAGCTGAAAAAGTAAATAAAATAAAATAACTTTCACATTTACAGTTGCCAAAACAAACAAAAGTATGTTAGTTCAACAAATGCGTCATTTATTTTTGTTAAGTCCACAAGCAATTGCCTGTTCTTATGCAAGTTGTGTTTTTTGCGGTTATTATTGCTGCCACCAAGGTACACTCCAAATGCTAACTTGGAGATCAGGGCCAAAAGGGAGGCATTGAACGTGATGCGGAAATAATAACGTTTAGTATGCAAGTGATCCTCACTCAAGTTTTTGGGAAACACAGAAAAGCAATCTTTTCTGTTTTTGTATCTAAACAAATTACAAGTCTTTGTGAGCGCTTTCAAATTACTTGAGTGTATTGTGAATACTGGACCTCCTTGATCTAAAAAAACCTGGTCTGAGATTTTGAAAATTGGATTCGCGATATTTGATACTACGACTGGTTTAAGCAAACATTTTTAAAACTTTTGCAGTTGGTTTATGCAATCAAATATTCATTGTCGTTCTTTATTCAATACATAAGAGGTGTTCATAAATTCCTTCGAAGAATGTGATACGTAAAGAGAACACTTATTATTTTTATTCGGACAAATGCACTTGCTAGAAGAAACTGTTGTTTTCAAGAAGTTCTCGAAGATGTGCATTGCCTAGATTCAACCTCGTTACAAAAAGTTGAAAACAGTTGGTCAAATAGAACTCAGTAGACTGTGAGAGGAAAAGCAGCTACCAAAATAGGGGAGGGGTGGGACAAAGCCTTTGGGAATAGCAGCAGCATGTGTAGAAGGATACGTCGCGTGGTTTTAACTGGGTAAGCGAGTGGGTCACCCGGTCGACTCAATGGAACTGAACCTCAGGTTTCGGATTTTTAACAGCAACATCTCGAACTGCTACGTCTTCCAAGGGCGTTCTACGCATCGAAAGTGACATCCAGCGGGCGCCACGGAAACTGTGCCATATCACTTCGCTGTGTTGGAGCTTGCCTGCTGCGGTAGGACGAAGCCGCCGCGCTGCCTGCTCTTGACCCCTCAGCGCTGGCTGGGACTTGGTGAATGCAGTTCTGCGCAAAAAAAAAATCTAAGGTACCCGGCGAGTATTTAAGAGTTGCTTTGCCGGCGCATGCTTTTCAGTATCGCCATCGATTTCAATCCGGCTTGGCTGTTTCCTCATGAGGGTTAAATGTATCATCCAGTAGACATAGCTCAGGAACAGGATGCAAAATAAAACAAGATAACCCTCTGCAGTTCTACGCTAGCGCAATCTGAGTAAACAGCTAAGCTGGGTCTACTGCGTTTTGCTTGTGTCTATATGTTATGTTTTTGTGATTATGTGTTCTTGTTGGCTGGCTTTTTTTTCTTGCCTCTATTGGCGTGGAGCCTGAGTTTCTTTTGCCCTAAGGTCGAAATCCGCTTGGGTGCTGGCACAGCGCTTCAGCTTTCTTGCCGAGACCGAGGCAGTTTTGCCTCTTCGCCGGCATTGACGTTCTCGGGAGAGTGATCGCTCGAATTCTAAGAGTTCAGCATCACATTTTTCTTGTGGGTGTCACCTAACCGGCGGCGGCGAACGCACGCACACTTCCTAGCCAGGGAGGAGAACACCATGACATTCCGGCAGGGCTGTATCAGCTCCAGCCAATTCATCGGATTTCGCTTCGAGCCAGAACCTGCCGTTCATACGAAGTCACGGGACATACTGGGACTCCCCTGGCACCAGCATCTCTGCTTCCCGAGGCGAGAAAAAGAAGTAGCAGCATACAATATCCGGTGCACACAAGTGCCAACCTAAGCCTAACCGGCTAAGCCAAGCTAAGCCGGTGTTCCACCCGCGCATGAGAGGCTGGAGACACCGCCGACTTCCCTACAAGTGCCATATTATCGGCGAACGCATTCGCCATGAGGACGGCTCGGGGTACACATTTTTGGGTAGAGTGTGCACGGCTAGTGTCACAGGGGCGGTGGAACACGCTAGTACTTGGTATGCGCTCCGTACGCCGTCCGCCAAAAACAATACAGTTAGTGGCGCCAACATGGAGTCTCCGACCGCAATACACGCTTTTCAATCATTTGCGCAGCCGATGCCGCAATATGCGACAAACCCTCGAACATTTATCCAGCTGTTGTACAATCCGCACGCCCCGCACAACAACGGACAATCAAGACATACGTTAAACTCGCGGAATTGTTGAGCCCGTCAACCGCGAGCGCAATGCCCAGAGTCGCGCTGCACGATTATTGTGAAGTTTGATGGATACGTCAAAATAAGGCCAAGGAAGCTGCTCAAGCCAGCTACATGTTGTTTATACGTATGGTACACTAAATACTAAACCAACGGAATTTTTCAGTGTATGATTAGGGATTTCAAACGCTAAATTATGGGCTGCCTACTCTAATTAACCGATTTGGTCTCCTCAATGCTTGTGATCGTTTGCCGTCCTGGCAACAGATAAAAACTTTCTTTTTATGAGGTGCTTTCAGTGTATGTATTACTTTGGTTGCCTATTGTTCAGTAGTTCACTTGTCTTCTTGTTGACCCTACCTCTGCCATTCTCTTTGACATGTCTTTGATACCATTTCTGTTGGATATATTTGTGTTCAATTTTTATCTAAGAATATTTTTTTGATAGTACACGAGCTATGTGTAAGTATTTGACTGTATTTGATTACACAAAAAACTGCATTTCCTTTTTATTTCTTGTTACCTGCTGTTCGCTACCCTTGTTGCCGATGTAGCTCAGGGAAAGGGAGCGTTGACAAGCGGCTAAGCTGGGGATTTTTTCCCTCCTCCACAGCCATGTAATTTACCTGTCTAAAACAAATTCGAAACTTGAAACCTGAGCTTAAAAATGTACCGGCAATTACATCAGCAAATCCTTGCGTGTCCCACACGCATGTGTAGTCATCTTGTTCCTAGAGCGGAGTATTTTTCTTGGGCGGGGGAGCTAGAGGCCATCTGTTACACAAGTAGAAAACAATATAACCTCAATTTCAAACGATTTTGTGCACGCTATATTAACGGCTGTGATTTTAGAAAGAGAAGCAGATAATCTAAAACTTCTCTAAGCTTTTAGATCGGTGTTCGGGTGACGAAAGGAGCGATGAATATTGTACCACCCACAGGACTTTTTCGTACGAAGCCATGCTACTAATACCCGTGGTTTTCATAAACGCTTCTACTATAAGAAGTTCAATCTCAGAATACAGTAACGCAAGAGCTACCACATTAAGAGTTTATTCAAATCAAAATTGTGATATAAAAGTTGTTTCGTTCACTGCCCCCCGAGGAAACATAGATTCTCCTTCGATGCAAAAAAGACGCTCTTCCATTTGAAAACATCGCAAGAACATAGCAACACATACAGGTCACACGTACTTTGGTTACTTTTAGACAGGGACAAAAAACTTACAGCGCACTGTTCCCCATCCGCTAGTAATTCAGTGCGGTTATCACGGCACTTCTGTGTGCAGTTACTTGCAACTTTTATCTGCAAAGAAATTCCAGAATCGCATAACAATTGCACATATTGTGTATGCATACTTGGATTTTAATACGATTGTAAATATCAGTGTGTCCAACCCAAAAATACCGGTTCGTTTACGGTTCTGGTTCAGGCGGAATCATTTCGTTCCCGTTCAGTTCTGGTTAGACAAAATCACGCAACGAACCGGTTCGCGAACCGGTTCGGGGGCTTAAACCGGTTCACAAACCGGTTCGATAATTTCAATAATCACTGATATTAAAAACCATTTGGTAGTTGAAAACGACAGTCAAAACAAAATACGAACAAAAATTAAGAATTCTCCTGTTCCCAAAGCGCAGTGGCCCAATTGCAAAGCAAACTTTAAACAATTACCAGATATTAAAAAAAGAGATGAAGTGGCGACGATTTACCACGTACTTTCTCGCCCAGGCTTTATTTTGTCCTATCGACTATTCATAAAGCAATCGCCAATAGACATTACGGTTGGATATATTCTCTTCCCTTTCCTTTTTTGTTGAAATCGCAATCATCGCTATGAACTCGCCCTTCATGCTAACCTTGAAGCCTTAAATTTAGGCGTGCGTACTGGCACGTTCAAACACCAGCGCTTAATACCAATGGCGCACATTTTTGATATTCGTAACAAAACCGAGAAATCTTACAACAGGCACATCAAACTACGAATGAATCAGAATACTTGGTCACGCAGAATAATGTTAGCCACACGTTCGTGAAAAGTAAGCTTTAGTTAACGCTAACTCACTGCAATAATTGCGATGACAACAGCTATTCATTTTGCGATAGCTATACCAGATGTGTGCATTAAAATCAGAATGTCATCGTATCGCCTGACTCCCGGCCATGGTTCCGTTTATCTACATTGCGGAATCTTAAAACTTATTACGCTGTTCAAAATGAAAGGGAAATCTCACGATCGGAGAATAATATTGGACTTTTTGGGTAGACGCTGTTTAATTCGTCCACATCAGTACTCTGTGGAACTAGTAGCAGTAGAAGTAATGTAGCGAGTTGGGCAGTCTGTACAAGTGCACCTTCAAAAATAAGCAGACCTGAAAGAGCCCAAACTGCAGCACAACAAGAAAAGATCATCGCTGGGCGAATGGGGAAGTGTGATGTGCCGGCCTGCCTTTCTGCACGTGTCATCTGCTTTATTACTGTTTCTGCTTCCAAGACAAGGTCGAGGGCTGCCGTTTCTTGACAAGGGATGAAGTGCGCACCTTAAATGGTTTCCCTGACATATCTGTTGTTTTTTGTATCTGTAAAAAACGGAACTTGTCCACTGTACTGTCCTTAAAAACTGACCACGGAACTCACTTCCTCCGTATTGATGACACGTTTGGTTGTGAAAGGGAGGGGCAAAGAATAGTATAGAACAATATTTACGTTTTGATGCTTTTTTTACTTCGTTGGTTTTACTTACTTATTGCGTAATATTTTAAAACAACGTGATTCGCTTTTCTATTTTGTTGTTTTCCTTGTAAACACAATTTTTTTTAAACTCGCGCATTTCATTGCCAGTGCTATATCTCTGCTGCGAGGCGCAGCTTACGTTGCAGGCCGGCAGACTTATTTTACCAGCTGCTGATATTAGGCGTGGATCAAAATCTCGATACACGGACGTTCTCGATTTCCATCCACTTCAGAAAAATGGATGTGAGGAAGAGAGATCGAGGCCACGTGTAGTCAGCAGCAAACGGCTTAGCCACTCAGCAGCTCCTGTGGTCACACTTGTGAAGTATTGACAACTGGTATTAACAATAAGCAAATTATGAAATGCAAAATGTTTGGACACTTCGGGTGTGGGCTTTCGCTGTTGCGCAGTGTAGACACTCCTGCAGCCTGATTGGAACAATAAAGTGGTAGCGAGCGAAGGGTAAAGTCGTTTTATGCAAGCTGCCGAGAATGACATTTCGTTTGGTCAGCTTGGACTACGCTCGCGCTTCCAGCAGCAAAATACCATTGCTACATTGGTTCTCATTCATTTCCCCCTGTTGGTACATAGAGCGTAATCTTCTTCAATGCTCTGGGGGGAAAATTGCGCGAGCGGGTGAGAAGTTGGTGAAACTGAAAAAAAAGGCCTGAGTTGCATTGACTGTGCAATATCAACAATGGAGGGCCGAATCATTTCGGCATGGACTGGTAACAGTTATTTCTTTTTTCTGTTCAGTTTCTGTTCGGCTTCAGGAGGACGTCGGAGGGGCGTCGGGTTCGGGACGTCGGAGTCGCGCCTTTGGCCTATATGCCTGTCACAGGTACCCCTTTTCAGAGTGTTGCCGGCGACATCATGTGGTTTTGAAACTTCCTCAAGGAAAGAAAACAAGTTCACCTTAATGATGTCGGATTTTTTATTTTAGCTTCCGAGTATAGACAGCATTTTCTTACATGAAAGTGATCGCATCGGATGCCCTGAGTTTCATATGTTCAAACTGTGATAATGCGTCTCACACAGGGTTATGTTCTGGGGCTAAGAAGACCATGCGGAAAAGCATGTCGGAATATTGATCGCAATCTTGGGTATGCCCGACATGCACTAACTGTAAATCGAGGATGTCAAAAGGACATGGGGCATTTTCGTCAACTGAGCTTGCACACGAGAATCGAGGAGAGCTTCCTTTAGCTAATGTACTGGCTCTGTTGGACGAAGTACTCCGTCGTCTTGATGACGTAGAAATGAAGGAAGAAAAGCAATTAGCTATATGCGGGTATACTAGTTCTAAGATAGAAAAGCAAAAAGAAGTTGTCCATCAGATGGAAAAAGCGCTCGAGTTCCTTTCACAGAACTATGATGAGTTTTTGCTCTCTTTCGAAGCACAAGAAACAGAGTTGAACTGAAAAGCAAAGTGCTAGACGTGCAGGTACAATTTGCGGCAAGGGACTCCAAAATATTCAACTTGCAGCTGATGTAAATAACTTTGAAACATACCATAGAAAAAACAATTTCAAAATTCTTGGTGCCGGTTCATGGACAAGAGGACCTCAGTGTCACTTTGGCGTCACTTGTCAACAAGCTGGAGCTTCCTGTTCCCAGCCAGTATGACGTAGAAGCTGTGCATATATTGAATAGCAAACCTGGGATAATAACACCGATTCTAGTAAGGTTTGCTAACGGAAGCATCAGGAATAATTGGTTACATAAAAGGAACTGGTTGAAAAGCGAAAAAAGTATACTTGAAAGAAAATGTGACCTTGAGAGTGAAACGACTTCTGTGGGTAACCAAAAAACACGCTAAAAAAGAAATATACCGCTTCTGGTGGGCCCGTGCAGCAGAGTATAGGCTATCAAAATGGATGGTGTCCCACACATTTGAATTACCAAGGAAGATGACTTAGACAAAATAGCCTAAGTATGTCTGAGACATCAAACAGTGTCTGATTGGATTGAACGAAAACAAGAATGAGCGACGGAGCAATCCACTAACTTATTGTTATACTATTGTATGTAAACATCCGCAGTCTGAAGAAAAAATGCGACACGGTACTTGTATTGCTCGATAGAGTCCTGTCTAAGACATTCTGATGTTGACGGAGTTCAAAATCACAAACGATGAATGCGCGTTGTTTACTATACCTGAATTTCAGTGTTTTTCTTTGTGTAGGCAACACAGAAGAGGAGGTTGTGCACTAGTGTTCGTTAAAAGTGGCTGGTTTTGTTAAAGCATTGGACTTGTGGTCACTTAAGAACAAATTACTGCAGTGTTCGTTAGGCAATTTAACCAGGAAAGTGTGGTTTACGCCATGTACAGACCTCCGAGCACCAATGTTGCATCATTTATGGAAGAGCTACCACACCTATTGAAAAAACATGGAAGCGAAAACAAGGTTATACTGGCTGGGGACTTCAACATAAATATCTGTGGTAGACTTACCCTAGCAACTAATGATTATCTCACCCTTACAGCAAGGCATGGTCTAGAGAACGTTATCCGATATTGCACAAGGAAAGAAATTCTCTGTAGCAAATTAACACAGACTTGCATAGATCACGTTGTCACTAGGTTGCCGAAGCATGAGAAGTTTAGATGCGGTATGAAAGAGAAGGTACCTGGCCAATATTTTATTGCAAAACTGTCTTTGACATTAGGAGTTTAATGCCTCTAGTCATTAAGCAAGAAAAACTAATTCGTAATGCTACAAATGTTGACATGCAAATACGGCGCTTCAACTGGGTCTCTCTAACTTGGTTAGAGCATACGAAGGCCTATGAACTGTTGGTTGAAAATTTTCAGCAAATATATGAGTGTTCACAAAGGAAAGTGTTGCTGAAACGTAAAAATCCTGACTCTCCTTGATTGATTCTGAGGTAATGGAGTTGTGTCTTCTAAACATTAAAGAAAAAAATTGTCGTGCTAATCCTAGTGATGGCCTTCTAAAAAAGGATTACAGAAATATTAGGAATAAATTTACGGCAAAGATCTGGTTGGCCAAGAGACGTTATCAGGTAGGTTAATTTTCCAGCTGCCCGAAAAAATATCAAGAAGACTTGGGACCTCGTAAACATTACATCTGGCAGGCATCCAAAGAAAAACCCTGATACAAATCTTAGAGATTCTTTTCCCTCTTCAGATAGTTATGACTTGGGCAATAAATTTAATGAACATTTTATACATGCAGTTAACGAACTTAAAAATAACACTGCGAAACCAGATTCCTTGCATCATGCGTCTTTTCAGCCTATATGCAAGATATCACTGAGCTCGATTTAGGGCAAACAATGCGTACAATGCCCCTACGTCACGTGGTTATTACCGAATTAGGGTGCGGGATTTAATAATGAACTTCATTCATCTCAAAAACGCATTACTTTATATTATAAACCAGACCACAAACACCGGCATAATCCCAAAAGATACGAAAGGCAGCAGTGTGAGAACTCTTCGAAAAGAGGATCTAGAAAAGACCACAACAATTATAGGCCAATCTCAATAAAGTCGTCAATAATATATATTATAGAGCGGAACATACAAAAAGTATCACCTCATTTTGCGAAACGCATAGTCTAATCAGTACAGCACAGTTTGGATTCCGAAAGGGGACTTAGCACGACAAGCTTATTAGAGGATTTCAATTACTATGAGTGCAGTCAGATCGACAAAAAAACCCCGTTACTGCGCTCTTTTTACACCTCCGGAACGCGTTTCATACGACTGACCATAAGCTGCTCTTTAAAAACTTAGGCAATATCGGATTTAGACGTCCTTACGCGAGGTGTTTCTTAGACCACTGGTCGAATTGGGGCCAGTGTGTTCGTATTGAAAATTATTGTAGGTAAATGCTGTGCGTTCATTCAGGCGTTCCAGAGGGATCAGGGCTGGGGCCACTTTTATTTAACATTTATATTATTGACAGCTTCCTTGCCACCTAATGCCAAACCCTATATGTATGCTGACGATAACGCTCTTCTGTTACCATTTTCAAATTATGATGTTGGTGCTAGTCTAATGCAAAATGATTTTTGTCTTACATTTACTGGCTTAGTAATAATTCTATTTGTCTGAATAATTCCGGAACCAATTTGATATGTTTTCATAGCCCTTACCGGAACTTTGTCGAGAGCATACCTGTAATTCTGCATGCTAGCGCCTGTAATAATTTCTGCGGCCGTCCAGTCCATCTTTTTCATTACGATACGTATTTAGGTTCGCGATTTGATGAAACGTTATCATGGAATTTACTTATAGAACAGCATGCAAAACGTTTGCGAGCTTTATATGGTCATTTGTATGCGCTTTGTTCGGTTTGTTGCCTCGCTGTAAAAAGAATGTATTTTAGATGCTTGGGAGAATCAATCATTAGTTAAAGTCTAACTATTTATGGCCACGCATCTCCCTATAAATAAACACCCTTAACGGCATCCTTCACAAAATAGCGCATAATAATATATATTGCACTACACATCATGGAGACCGAACAGAAATTGGTATAAAAGAAACAGATATTCCACACATAAAAAAACAACTCATTTTTGACATCTTGTAAAACATTTCTACAGTTTTTCAAAGTTGATAACATAAAAAAGTGCCTACGTCAAACTGAACATTTCTTGCGGCCTCGAGTACTAACCGGTTACGAAAAGAAAACACGGTCGTTCCAGATTCATTTTGACTTTATTAAAATAGACGCACCGCTCCCCCGCAGGCATTAACTGTCCCTCCCAAGGCAAAAAAATCTTAGAAGCGTCAGTCCTCGAAGCTGCTAATAAATAAGGCAATGTTATTGACTAAGACAATGGTTTTAGACTGTGCTTGATTGCGATTCTGCTACTTTTGTTTCAATTGCAGTTTGTGAACCAAGACAAACATTTTATTCTTCAAGCTTTTATAGTGGTTTGACATCATACAACGCAGTTTGTTTTCTTCTTGCTTAGTTTTTTCCTTGCTTCTATGTTCTTTTTTTGCCTTTTTCTAGAATTGTTTTTATCCACCGAGTTGTTTCTCTTTTGGCTCTTTGCATTAGCCAAGACTGCCCAGCCCCGCACAAAAACCACTCTGGCTTCTGCGGGCTGGATATTAAGATGTACCAGAGCTTAAAGAAACACTAATAATAGTATTATTACCGTAAGTTTCTTACGCAATACGGTGAACTAGCCAAGCCTCTTACAGGTCTAACTCGAAAGAGTACGAGAAACCCGGTTGAGTTGAGTGAATACCAGGAAAGCTTTTTAGTCCTGAACGGAAACTCTCGGCCGCGCCTATTGTACGAATGCCACATCTTCTGAGAAGCTTCGTCCTACGGAATGACGATTACTTGTGCTATTATTTCCGGAAATTGTGCTCAGGAATTTGCAGGCCACTTTTTGACCACTTTACGTGCGTCTCCGTGGCTTTATATTCATGAAATAATTTCGAAGGTGCTGTCTCTCTCTCTGCTTCCTCCTTGCTGAAATCCTTTGATGTTTCGTATGCGCACGTTGGAGATGGCTCGGCTTGACTGCGCCAGTGTGCAGCCAGGCGACCCTCCGACACAGTCACTCGGTCAGCCACCGGTGGGTAGTCCAATTCGTTCGCTCAGTTTAAAGCCATGAACTGATTTCTACCATGAACAATGCGTGTTTACTCGGAAATCACGCCATAGCCGCCCGTGCCACCCTCTTTCCCACACTTTGCCAGATGCTTTTCTCCGCTTTCTTTCCCCCGTCAGTGCGGCGCCCTGTCGTCTCTAGTTTCCCTGGTAGTTGAAGTCACGTCGCATGGGTAATCGTTGTGTGTGTCGTTTACAGCTTTGCAGTCAACAACGTTCACACCATGGATTGGAGCCAATTTTTTAACAATGAATTATATATTTTGAGTGATTGGTTTCTCACAACTCCTTTTCAACACCCTTTGAAACAAATGGTCCTTGTTGAAGAGTAAAACGCATGATCTTAAGAGTAACTAAATTCCCACTGTCACAATTACGAAGCGGCCATATCATACTTCTGGTTCAATAGAAGGCTCAAGCATCCAAACAACAAAAAAAGCGTTTATATTGCACGGCAGAATAGTCTCATTGCGCTAGCGCTTGGAATAGATACCTGAAATGAATGTTGGGCCGGGCCGCATAGAAAGTCACGAGACTTGACTACTGTGTTCTCGCACACGCACACACAACATTATATCAGCTGGATAATGGAGAAAGCCGGAACAGACACTGTAGCACACTAGCGAACTAGATGCGGGAACATTTAAGCGCGGAAAACAGTAAACAAAGTCATGAAGAAAGTCACGCGCTCACAGACGCCGATCGCGCGATGAGACGATCGCTGATGCGACGACGCGGAGACGTACTTCTCTGGATGGTGACGGGGCAGACTAGTGAAGTCGATGAGGAGTTGCCCTCTCGCTGGCAGGGACGTGACGGTGGCCGATGGCTAGCGGCGGGACGGAAGTGCTTAGGCCTACGCCATGGCGACGCCTCCATGCCACCGCGCTCCATGCTCCGCCCTCCATGCCACCGGAGCACCGCTCACCCTGACTGGCGCAACACGTTCTTGTGGTCTCGTCGGCCGTCGTTGTGACAAGTGTGTGGCGCCCCCCATCCCTGATATTCGTTGACTGCTAAGTTCAGTGGCCCCACCAGGCTCGGTGGGCAACCTTGTGTGTGGCCGGGCAAGAAACACCGCCGAGCACGGCTGCTCGGCGGTCAGTCACCGTCACCACCAGAACGCTGCATGTCGTCTCTCGGCTGGAGGGTACCCCTACCCTCACAGGTTCACGAACGCGGGTCTAAATCGTGACACTGGCGACGAGGGAAGAAGCCCGCGGAGCGGCCGAAGCCACCGTGAACGCCGCCACCGGGAACGCCGAGACACCGCCCCCTCAAGCCAGCCGCCATTACGCCATGCCGCTGTACGGGAGGCTCGAGCCGTTCGAGGGTGAAGGGTCCGCCTGGCCGGTCTACGAGGAACAAGTCGGCGTGTTTTTCCGGGCGAACGACACACCCGAGGGGAAACAGCGCGACATCTTCCTGGCCAGCTGCGGGACCCGCGTCTTCGCTCTCCTGCTCGACCTGCTCAAGCCGGCCACGCCGCACGACAAGTCGCTGGGTGAGCTGCTCGCTACGCTACGCTCGCACTACAGCCCGGCTCCGTCGACGTTAATGGAGCGTTTTCGCTTCAACAACCGGAGCCGCCGAGACGGAGAGACGCTCGGGCAGTTCGTCGCAGCGCTGCGAGGGTTGGCGAGCGGCTGCGCCTTCGGGGAGCAGCTCGACTCGCTGCTCCGGGACCGTTTCGTCTGCGGCATCAACGACCCCGCCATGCAGACGCGACTCCTGGAGCTTCCCGACCCCTCGCTGGACGACGCCGTGAAGGCAGCGCTGGCGATGGAGGCTGCGGCCAAGGACGCGGGCGAGATAGCGCGTGCGGCCGGCTCACCGTCGGCGGAGGCGGCGGTGAACAAGATGGCGGCACGGCATGGCAGGTGCAGTCGCTGCGGTGGTGACCACCCCCCTCCCAGTGCCAGTTCGCGCAAGCGGAGTGCTTTGCGTGCGGAAGAACTGGGCACATTGCTCGGGCGTGCCGAGGGGGGACGACGGCGGACGGACGGAAGATGCAGCCGGCGTCGAGCACAGGTTCCGCGCCAGCCCACGGCCGAGGGAGTCGGCGCAAGGGTAGGCGGCGGGGGCGTGCGGCAGCAGCTTCGGGTGCAACGGCTAGGCTTCACGTCGTGGCCGAAGACCCGCAGATTTTCGACATGTGGCACGCGGGCACAGTGCATCCGTCCGTGCCACCATACATGCTGACCGTCGAAGTTTGCGGGCGCCCCATCTCCATGGAGCTGGACACAGGGGCCAGTGTGTCAGTCATGGCCGGGAAAGCCTTCAAGCGCACCTTCCATGGCGTGGCCGTCGAGGCGTCGGGCGTCATGCTGCGCAGTTACTCCGGACAGCTCGCCCAAGTCGAGGGTCAAGCCCAGGTCAGCGTCCGCCTTGGCGACAGGGAGGCCACCCTTCCCCTGTACCTGACCAAGGGGCCGTCACCGACGCTGCTGGGCCGGAACTGGATCCAGGCGTTGGGCGTGAGGCTGCCGGAGTACCAGGAAGCAGTGCATGCAGTGGCAGACGTCCCGGCCTCCTGACCAAGTTCGAGGCCCTGTTCCAGCCTGAGGTGGGGACATTCACCGGCATGGCGGCAAGCATCCAGGTGCCAGAGGGAGCACTGCCCCGTCAAGCCCGACTGCATGAACGGCGTCATCGAGCAGCTGCTGCACCGGCGAGAGGCCGGCATCAACGGCGGCGGGGTGCTGGGCACCTACGGCCGCCTGCTGCACCTGGTGGTGCTGGGTGCCAGGGCCAGCGCCCAGCAGGTGGCGCAGGCTATGCGGCAGGTGCTCCCACAGGGCTTCCGGCTCGACGACAAGGCCCAGTACGCGCTGGACTTCAGGATCATCGACGGCGACGTGGGCCTGCCGCACAACTCGTTCCGCACGGAGCCCCTGCCCCACGGCTGCCTGTGCGTGTGCGCCAGCCAGCCGGGGCTGGAGTACATCCGCGAGAGCCTCGAGAAGACACTGCTGTCCATCTCGAAGCAGAAGATGCAGCGGCTGCAGATGCGATGACAGGTTCGGCAGGAGGCTCCTGCTGGCCAACCTGGAGCAGGAGGACCGGCTGCCCTTCCACGGCCTGCCCCTGGTCATGGTGTTTGCGGGCCAGGGGGACTTCCTGCGCGAGGAGGGCATCAACCGGGCCAAGAGCCTGCAGTGCCCCTTCGTGGACGACGGCGGCGGCCTGGACCCCGTGCGGCTGGAGCAGGCGCTGTGCGCGCTGGTGGAGAGCATCGAGCGGCGGGCGGGCCGGCTTCACATCTACCAGGCGCTGCCCGCGGTCGCGGGGCCCCGGCCGGACCTGCGGCTGATGCTGTGCATGGTGTGCAGGGACCCGTACGCACCAGAGCAGGTGCTGGCCCCCCTGCTGGCGTAGCCGGACTGCCTGGCCACGGGCCCGCTGCACTGCCTCAGCCTGGACTCCTTCAAGGGGAGCCAGCTTCACCGACCGCTGCCAGCACAGCACCAGGGGCTGGTGCTACTCGCGCCACTGTGGCGCCACGCGCAAGTCCTTCGACACCGGGAAGGCTGACAGCTGGTGCGAGAGTGACACAGGTGGCACCCAATGCTGCCACACCTGCATCGACACCTGTGCCCAGGCGGAGTGCGAGACTACGGAGACCGCCAGACCGTTACTCGCCGGGGGGACAAGTGTTGTTTTGTGTTTGTGTAGGACAAACTTGGGGGTGAGGGGTGTGACAAGTGTGTGGCGCCCCCCATCCCTGATATTCGTTGGCCGCTAAGTTCAGTGGCCCCACCAGGCTCGGTGGGCAACCTTGTGTGTGGCCGGGCAATAAACACCCGCCGAGCACGGCTGCTCGGCGGTCAGTCACCGTCACCACCAGCACGCTGCATGTTGTCTCTCGGCTGGAGGGTACCCCTACCCTCACAGGTTCACGAACGCGGGTCTGAATCGTGACAGTCGTCTCGTTGACAGCTCGGGCGGTGGCTCAGACGGGAGAGCCGGCGACGGTCCTCGGGCCTACACCGCGAGGGTGGCCGTCCTGCTGCCTCCGAAACGAACAGCTTCCGGCGTCCTTCTTCCTCTGCCCTGCTTCCTCGATGCTGCTTTCTCTAGCGCGCACGTTACGCCACCGGTACCGGCGGATTGGCCCCCACTCTGGACGGCCCCTTCACTACAGTGCCACAATATGGCAAAATTGATTGTAGGGTTTTTCCCGCCGACGCAACGCTGGCGATCACGCGCGCCGTCGTGGTGGCATCCAGCTTAATTTTGACCACCTGTGGACCACCTGCGCGCGCTACACGGTTTACGATTCCTGCAAATTTTTTTTCTTCGAGTTATTATATACAGAATAAGGCATTCTGCAAGACTGAAAGCGGGGACTCTAATTTTTATCATATGTCAAGTAGCGGACAAAGCAGCTGCCAAGGAGGCATTTGAAAAAGTCCTGCGAAACCTGAAGCCCCGCGATACTGCTTCATTACCAGCCGGACGGCCTCGTACACGCCTACGTGCCGAAGCTTCATCAACATGTTCACCACGACAAACCGCCTTCAACAGCTCTCACCTGCAGCTTCTGCTGCACAGGGCCACACCTTCGGTAGGTCATAGGCTGTCGAAGTTCCGGGCACTACTTATGCAATGGTTAAAGTATCTTCCGCCTGGTGTTTGACGTCTTTCTCTCTGGACGAACCCGGTGATAGTCGCCGATACACGCCGGAAGGTGCTCGCTCTGGCTGTTTGCGCACTGAATAGACGTTGACCGTCGCATGTAAATCACCACACCAATCCGCCCCCCCCCCTTCCTTTCCGCACGAAGGATAACGAGTGGACTTTGGCCTAATAAACACCATGAGTTTGTAGCTGTATCTGAAGGAGCTTCCAAGCATACCATGTGCGCCCCAGACAATACAAACATTTTTTTCTCGAGGAGCCGCGTAAGGAAACCTTCGTATAAAGTAAATCATCATCATCATGAACATTAGGCATTACTGAGGTATACTGCAAGACGAAGGCTTCTTGTAATGACCTCGAATCGCCCCTGCCGACGGTGGTGTAGTCCATATTTGCCACCGAATTGACTAATTTCATCGCGCCATCCAATTATTGGACTTCCTTTTTTTCTAGACCCGTTCCTCGGTATCCACTCTGTTGCCCTGTGTTCGGCCGGTTGTTGGTTCTGCTTACCACGTGGCAAGCCTTAGTCTATTTCTTTTTCTTTTCTCGAATGATACTATGTCCTCGAGTTTGTTCCCTCCTCCAGAAAGGTTGGTTTCTATTTCTTAACGTTATCCTGTCATTATTCGCTACATGGCCCGTTGAGCCGAGGTAACATCGCTTTCAAATTGTTAAGTCGCTAAATTTCAGTGCCGATTCCAGCACTGGCATGATGCATTGGTTATATATTCTTCTTTTCAGTTATAAAGGTAGCTTGTTTTTTTATATTTGGGAGTGTTGGCCAAACGCACCTCAGTTTATAACTATTCGTCGCCGGATTTCTTTCTTGGGTTGAGATCTTCATAGGCTTGTCCAAGGTAATTATATTTTTACTTCTAGCGTTTCGGAACGTAAGCTCAACAGCGCGCTTTCTGCATGTGCATCCATCATTCCTTTGGGCTTACTCGCATTAATTTTTATCCCCAATGCCACGCATTCTTATTGAAGGTCGTCAACCATTTTTTTTTCAGGTGTTTGGCAGACTTACTTGGCAAGACCACGTCGTCTGCAAACCTCTAATGGCTCGAGTATTCCCTGCTTATTTTTAATCCTGTTTTTTCGAGACGAATCTTCAGGAATACCCCTTCCAAACATGTTGAGGACAATTATGGCCAAATGGCATCTCCCTCGCGTACGCCTATGCGATGGGAAATTTTTCACTGTGTAATGCGTTTTCCTCCTTGTGCATCCTATATATGTGTTGCCTAGAATAAATGCTTTCATACTAGGTACACAACACCCTACATGTACACGCATCGAAGACTAGTCACACCATTTTTAGACGAATAAATCTCCCAATGGATGGAGGCATTCATACCTATCAGGAAAACGTGATCGTGATTTTATGAAGAAGTAGTTTGGCGTCCACATATACATAACTTAGGCAATATAACTTCCAGAACTATTGGCTTTATCAACCGGTTAAGTGGTTTACTCTTGCTGTGGCTCAAAAACACCTTTGTAACAGTTATCTCTTCTATACATTGCTATAAAATATTATGTGAGGAACGCCAAAAAACCTACTTACAAACAACTGCTCGTCTTAAAAACAAGTACCCGCTACATTGTTTAAACTTTTTATGAACATCATGCCGAGTTAGGAACGGGACCACTATTCTATCAGTATCTCATGGTTTAGGGTGACCAAATGGTTTATATGAAGCTTTTACAAGCAATGAAAAAAAAACAATTGATTGCATAAAATAACCACACTAGCAGTATATGCTCTTTAACATATCCCCAAAATTTATATTGAAACTAGGAACAAACTACGCCAGGCCGTCATTTTGTTTCGACACACAGACTTACTCAAAAAGTTGTGACTAGATTGACTTCAAACGAACCCGAAACAATTTTATAACACACTTGAAAGTGTTCCCTTTAAACCAGAATTCGTGATTCTTTTACACGTTGTTTATTACGCTAGTTTTGATATTGTCTATGTTGAAAAACCATTCAAAGTTTTAGCCTTGAAATATAGTGGACACTTTATTTCTAATGCTGTATTGTTTCTTATAATTTCAATATTCAAATACTAGTTTTTTTATTTTTATACTTCGTTTGGAATTTAGGTTTTTGCCTAGTGTGGCGTATGCATCAGATCATTGCCGGGTGTTTGTATTTCGTGATGCATGTTTTGCATCACTTTCTATCTCTATAGAATACTTGTAGTATAATTTTGCTTAGTCATTCTACATATACTGCATAACACTGTACCTAAGGGCGCGGTACCTTGTGCAAGGGTTTTGTAGCCTTTAGTCGAAGCGTACCTCGTCGTAATTTTGACGCAATAAACCGTGCTTATTGTATTTAAGCTCTTCGTCGTCATGTGCGCCGCAAATAAGCGATATATCAGCCTTGCCCGCAGCAGAAATACGCCAACAAGGCCAAAGCGGGGGCGATGTGCAACTAAATGAGCCAAGGAAAAACCGCAGAAGCTTGCTGCTTCTCAAAAGGTCCGTCTCCTACGTCTTGGGAAAAAAACCTGCTAACCAGTACGCAAGCATATATTTCCGGCGAAATATTTATGCTTTGTAATTCAGGTTGTAACTTTGTAAGTCAAACACAATAAACAGACTTTAAAAGAGTTTATGAATGACCGTCAGGACTTTTCAGAATACAGGAATCAACTGCTAATTACACTTCAGCAGGTCGAATATTTGGAACTTTAGGCAAAATAGATTTTTTAGAAAAAATGTGCCGCGTTAACAGTATACATCCAGCGAAATCATACTTACATATTCTGTTGCCTCCATTTTTTCTAGATGACATTGCCGACTGGAGACTGAAATACGAAAAGCAGTGTTTTTGCAGGGTAAAATTGTTACTAACTAAAATTAAAAAAAGCGGCGACGGGACAAGAAAACGAACACGCACTGCGCTGACTAGCAACTAGTTGATTTATTTTTTCCGCGGCTTGCGAAATACAGTCGAACACGGATATATCGAACTCCAAGGGGATCGCGAAATAGTTCGATATATGAAAAATTCGATATACAAAATATGGGCTCTGAGACCTCACCTATGGCGGCCGACCACTTACCGATCGTCGCATTCAAGAATGACAACTAATTCCGCACTCTCGACGCAACAGGACGCTTTTTCCGTGAAAAAAAATCGCTTATCTTGGCCTGCTTCTTTTCTGTCCTGGAATGAAATTAAAGACG
>JABSTR010002286.1:0-30852 GCA_013339765.2 Haemaphysalis longicornis
CACTCTCTCGTTTTCTCACGGCGCACACGTTTCCTAACGCCTTGGCCCGTTTGAACAAGATGGGTTTCCCGACGTGGGGTACCGACGAAGGATACCCACGCCTTGTTCTGGCCTCTCGCGCCCGCCTACAGTCCTCATTCCACCACGGCCTCCGCTGGTTGCGCGGGGCACCAGAGGCGTGGGGAATGGACTTTTCGGCGGCGTCGAGGAGGTGTGCGCCGTGAGGGGAGTTGGGTAGCTTCTTCAACGTGCAGGTGGTCCTATGGATGTGTGGTGAGTTTGGATGTCTCTGTAAATGTATCCAGTTAGCTCGTGTTTCATTAAACCGATTATGGGAAGATGGACTGCATGGCCTTTACCTATGTATGTAGTGAGGTGGGGAAGTGGTCACTTACAGTATGGGTCAGTGCCCACCCCCACTCGAGGAGAGGAAAGAGAACTGCGGAGCCAATAGCCAAGTCAAGATATGAGTATGTGTTGTGTCCTATGTTATGATATGTAGGCTGTTTATTGTTGAAAAGGCATGCTCCAGAGGATGTAAGAAACTTCTCTATCAGGCGACCCCGGGCATCATACGAAAAGAGCCCCAAGAGAATTGTGAGCATTAAGGTCGCCTGTTAAGATGTATGGTTCGGGCAGCTGGTCACCAATGCCTCGAAGTCAGAGCTCGAAAGTGCAAAATCAGGAGGAATATATATGGAGCATACCGTTATCAACCTATTAAATATTATTGTTCGAATTGCTACAGCCTCAGGACAGTGTTCAGAGTGACAGGGTGGCAGGCTAAGGATTTCCGGCAATTATGGCCACACCGCAAAGAGTGTGTGCAGCCATCCCTGTCCTTTCTGAAGACCATGTAACTATTCAAAAATTTGTGTGCTTGGAATTCAAATATCTTTCCTGAACACACATTACACTTGGCTGATTAGCATGCAGTATTTCGTATACATCGTCAAAATTTTTAAGAAGGCCTCTACAGTTCCATTGAATTATTTTTTCTCTTCCCATTATTTAGTGTGAGAGCTACTGGAGTGTGTGTGTTTGTTTATGTGTCGTCTTTCGGGGCTGTGACTCTCGCCTTTTTTGGCTTGTCGGGAGGCTTTGGCGTCGTGACGCGTTCCTTGCGCTGCACCGCAGGCAAGAACGGCACGACGTCCATCTCATCGTCCGATGTCCTGGGTGTGCCCGTCGAACCGGGCCCCCCAGACTGGGCCCCCCTTCGGGGCCCTTCGTATGACCCCCCACCGCCGGGCCGCAGGTGTCGGGGCACCAGAAGTGGCACGGGCGGTGCGGTGGCGGTGAAAGCCGGTGCGGGGCCCGTGGTGTTGCACTCTCCACTGCACTGGAGGACGGGGAGGCAGGGACGGGATGGCACCGGTTCCGACGAAGAGGTTGCACCTTAAACCGCTGCGCCTCAGCAAGCGGCGTGGTGGCGGGTTGGGCTGCCAGAGGCAACCCAGGGGGGGGGGCGGCGGAGGGGACCAGGTCAGACTCGCTGAACTGGGTCCTGTGGAACCAGAGGCCGCTCCCCCCCGGCGAGCTGCGTCGGCGTACCTCCCCAGAGGGAAAAGGCGAACACTTCCGCGCCTCTGGGAAGGTGATGTTTTCAGTGATTTTGAGGTTGATTATTTTCTTTTCCATCTGGAACCTTTCACACGTGCGGGAGTACGCAGCATGAGGTCCATGACAGTTGCTGCACATTAATTGTTGAGCCTGGCAGTTATCTGTATCATGATCTTGAGATGAACATTTTGCACACGTTGTTTTGCCACGACAGGAGATGGTGCCATGCCCGAACCATTGGCACTTGAAACAGCGCCGCGGGTTCGGGATGTAAGGCCGGACAGAACAATGAATGAAACCCGCTTTGATGGATTCGGGGAGTGTGGAACGGTCAAATGTCAAGATTATATGCTTTGTCATGATTTGCGTATCATTTCGTCGCATGCTGATGCGCCTCACTACCGTCACGCCCTCGCCTTTCAGACCTTCGAGCAGATCGGCTTCCGTCTCATTTCAGATCTGGCTCAGAAATCACACCCTGAGAGCTATTGAGGCTACGGTGGGGTGTGACTCTGATGTCCAGATCTGCCATGCGATTCTGGGTAAGGAGGCTTGTGGCTTGCTGGTGAGTGTTCACCTCGACCAGAACTTCGCCGGTTCTCAGTTTCTTGGCTTGGAAAGACTTGCCAAGGATGCCTTCAAGGAATTTGGTGATAAGGAACACTGACTGGGAGGTGATAGGATTTGACTTGTCAACAGATTCAACAATCAAGAAGCGCGAATAGTTATCTGGCTTTTGGGTGCAATTGTTGGCAAGGTGGGAATGATGCTTCGGTGGCGGCCCCTTTTCGGGGGCCGATCACGTTTGGGGGGGTTTAAAAATGCCATATGATACATGGAAAGCAGGGAGACGGGGTACTTTCTTCTTTGACCTTACCCTGGTAGTCAAAGAGGTCCCGGAGCTCCCTGCCTGGTGAACAGACAGGGAGCCCATCCGACGGCCACCGTTCGTGGTTTCTAACCCTCCACCTATAAACACATCGCGACGGTTGGATCCAGCTTATGTTTGGGGGCTCGGGGTCCGCGGTATCGCCAGTACCGTCACCAAGATTGCTCAAGGTTCCCCGTGCGGGGGTGTGTACAGATTAGCGAAGTGTATTTGTCTTTGTGTTTCCATTACCCTACATTCAACTACGATATGGAGTACACAGACAAATCCTCCACATTTATCACATGTTGGCGTGCTGTTCCGTTCAAAACGTATCTATGTGTGCCATGTGTGTGCGCTATTATTAGACGACAATGAGCAACTTCCACAGATCTCTGTAGTTTTTCCGTTAGGTGCCTGCCTATGTGTGGTTTATTTGCATGAAATTTTGTTCTGAGTGTGTGTCCCCGTGTTTCTGTCAGAATTCCCGGAGTTTTGTTTTAATGAGTGAATTGAGGTCACAGTAATGCACTGACGCAACGTCCACATTTCTACGAAGAGCAGTAGCAGCTGCCTCCCTTTCAGCCGCCTCATTTCCAGCTATTCCACAACGGCCAGGAACCTAGCAGACTAAGATTTTCAGCCCCATCGAGTGTGCTGACATAATAGTGTTTCTGGGTGAGTTTAACACTCCATGCTTATGGGGCTTCGCTAATGGTAAGGCAACACTCGGCGAATCAGTGTATATGGCTGAGCAAAGTATTTTATTTTGTATTACGCGCTCTACCTCCATTGCAATACCTTGGGCTTCACCTGTGAAAATGCTGGTGTTGGCGTTAACCATTGTTGAAGTAAAGATTCGGTCCATACACCGCACATCATACTGCAGAGTTTGTTTTGGACGCATCTGCGTAGAAATCTGTACATTGCTATTTATGTTGCAGGGTTAAGAAATGTTGACGGATCAAGGCACAAGGTGCTTCGTTCTAGTCTATTTTTGTAAAAGACGTCACATACCACTGGAGCTTCGAAGGAGCTATAATATCAGACCAAGTGTTTTTGTAGGTGTCCGAAAGAAATGTCTATGTTGGATGCTAGATTGTATACGGTTATTGCGTAAGGCTTTGGAAGTGATAGCCTTTCATGGAATAAAGTTACAGTAGATGTGTCGTGTATTAAGACGTTCGATTGATACTTTACGATTAAGGGTGTTTTTACTGCGGACAGCAAGGCTGTCTAGGCACGCTGATTTTCCAGTGACCACATATTTAATTCAACATAAAAATATTCTATCGGGCTGGTACGGAAAGCACCAGGTGCCAATCGCAGATCTAGATGATAAACAGGATCAGGCAGTTTCAGCGTAGCCTTTGGGGCTGCCCGATACGGCGCACTACCATGATCAAGTCTCGATCTGATAAGGCTGTTGAAGATTTTCAATAGGCATGTCCTATCCGTGCCACACAATTTACGAGAGAGAACCTCAGGAATGTTCACAGCTTTTATATATTTTAAACGTAGTTTTTATGTATGGTATCAAAGATAATTTCTCATCAAGCACCACAACCAAACATTTATGCTGTTACTTTACTGGATGATTGTTAAATCAAGACTCGCACATGGGCCGCAAGCCTCGCAGTTTAGGAAACAGCACACTGGTGCTCTTGTCTCTGTTAAACTTAAAACCATTCTCATTTGCCCATCTCGAGAGGCTGTTCACTCTAGCTGAATTTGTCTCTCACAAATGGCGAAATTGCATGATTTAAAACTAACCTGAAAGTCTCTACATAAATGGAATAAAAAAGTGAGCCAGACAAAAGTTTCCCTAAAGACTTCATTTTGACAATAGAGAGTGAGCATCTAAAAACTCCTTATTGGAGTACACCATTTTCTTGAATATGCACTCTCGATAAAACCTTGCCAAGCCACACGCAACATATAATGTGCGAAAGACAGTCCTGTATAATATTTAGCATATTACCACAAATTCCAAATGAGCAGAGATCTAGTAAGATGCCATGAGGCCAAGCAGTGTCGTAAGCGTATTCCATGTCAAATAAGACAGTCATGCAGTGTTGCTTATGTAAAATTGCATCCCTTGCATAACACTCAAAGGCCATGAGACTCAGTTGTGCACCTTTATTACCGAAAGCCTGCGTGTACGTTGTCTAAAATTTCAATTTTAGCGGCCGCTAGTTCCCCCGTCTCCATGTCCTCCGTGCCCTCGCGTGTGGTTTGGGAAGGTGGAGCGGAAGTGGAGGATGCAGCATCACTCCCACCAGACGTGGTTGTCTTCACAACCGCTGCTGGCTCAGCGAGCAGTATGGAGAAGGGATGGGCCGCCAGAGTCAGCCAAGAGGGGGGGAGGTGGGGGGGGGCTCAGGACGAAGTCCGACTTGCCGTAATGTGTCCCCGCCGAAGCCAGACGACGCTCCACCACCCCGCGGTCTGCGTCTGCGTGCCTGCCCAAAGGGAAAGAGGGAACCTCTCCCGCGCCTCTGGGAAGGTGATGTTTTCGGTGACCTTGATGTTGATGATTTTCTGTTCACATTTCCTGGCGTAGGCCGGATGTGGACCCTGGCAGTTTACACAAAGAAATTGTTACACGTTAGGTTTCGGACGGGTGGTCGTGCTGGGCGCATTTTGCGCAGCTAAGTCGGCTGCGACAGGAGTTTGTGACGTGCCCGAACCGTTGGCACTTGAAACAACGCTGCGGGCTCGGGATGTAAGGCCTGACTGGACATCGCACGAAACCTGCATTAATGAATTCCGGAAGGCTCGACCTGTCAAAGGTAAAGATGAGGTGCTTTGGGGGTATTTGTTTATCATCTCTTCGTATGGTTATTCGTCTGACTGCTGTCACGCCCTGACCACGAAGGAATTGCAGCAAATCGGCTTCAGTTTCATTGAGTAGGCCATGTTCGGAGACCATGCCCTAGGAGTTGTTTAGGCTGCGGTGGGGCGTGACTTGGATGGCCAGATCGGCGATGCAGGTTTAAGCAAGAAGTTTATCGCCCTGATCCTGGCTAGTGACCTCGACAAGGATTTCACCGGTTCGATGTTTTTTGGCCTTATACGACTCTCCAACGATACCCTCAAGAAACATTGAAACACGAAATACCGGGTGTGAAGCAAGAGGTTTTGATTGGTCGACCGATTCCATCACAATGAAGCAAGGGTAGTTGTTCTGTTTCGGAGAACTCAAGTTAGAAAGTGGTGGGAAAGAAACTTCGGTGCGGCCACTTTTCGTGGGCCGATTACGTTTGGAGGGGGGTTTAGACACTACTATATGCTATATGTATAAAAGCAGGGGACGGGGGTGCTTGCTTCCCAAACCTTACACTGATAGCTTGAGAGGTCCCGGAGCTCCCTGCCTGTTAAACATACAGGTAGCCCATCCGCCGGACCTTGGCCTTGGGTCCGATGGCCACCGTTTGTGGTTTTTGCCCTTCACCTTACAACTCCTAGCCACGGTAGATTACAGCGCGAGTATGGGGGCTGGGGGTCCGCGGTGTCGCCAATACCGTCACCAATATAACTCAAGGTGCCCCGTGCGGGGAGCCACGCCGTTCTAAAAGGATCAACCTATCCCCAGGAGAATTGATGAATCAGAGTAGAGTGACGCCGAGGCGAGCCTATAGCAGCAAATATAGGGGGCCAGGCAAGCCTCTACGCCTCACCCCCTTGTAGTATAGGTGTTTTATAAGCCGCACTATCGCAATAAAACAATGCCTCGCAACTCATTCGGAAGAATCATGAGTCTGGGAACGGCTCTAGCCCACTTTAGAGACTGTTCTGGGCAAACAGAATTGCAGAACTAGGATGTATTTTCAGTATACTTCGCGTAGCCCACGTCTTGACCGGCTGTAATGTAGCACCTGTGCGTTTTCTTTCATCGGGAAGCATACTGTCAACATTCCTCCCCGCCGCCCTCCCCCCCAAGGTCAGTTTTGTGCTGAAAGTATTACGTCCGATTAATGTCGACCAGCACACTGGTAGTGGATTGGGTGGAGACATAACATTCGTATTGTGACAGTAGATTAATTCCAAGGTTGTGCTACATCCGTAGTACTGGTTTGTGGTGCAAATTATGACATCTGCCTTTCATATTTGCTGCATGAATAACTTCATATAACTGTCTGAAACGGCAAGGCCAGGGAACAAAATGAGAAAACTCGGGGAACAAAGCAGGGATTGATGAGGCTCACTGATGTGTGCTTCAGGATTGTGCTTATATTGTTCTACCACTATTTCAAGTGTGAATAGTGTAAACATGTTTTGCTTACCTCGTCACTGCTTCGTCTCAATATTACGCCCTTTGAAAATGTTTGCTATTTTATCTCTCTTTTTTACCCCGAACTTTTACTAATGGGCGTGCATAGTTTCCCAGCATCCACAGCAGCTTTGGCATACTCTGCACGTTTTTCACGTTCCATTTCACGCCTCATCACGCACGCTTTTGAGTGTCATCTCTTCTCATTAGGTCTAAGATGATGAAGTTGAATGTTTAATGGCGCAGCAACTTTCGGTTATGTAATGCGCCAAACGCAAGGTAAGAAGATATCAATGTAAGTTAAAAGTTTTCCTCAAAGTATCATAAATATAGAAATGATTATTTTTTTAAAAACAGTTCCGTGAGATGAAGTAGCTAAAACTGGTGTAAAAAGCCAGTGTCTCTGAAAAATTCAAAAACTTTAGTCAAAGGTACCATTGGTTCATCACCAAGTAAAAGCATTGGGTGTAAGGGTATACAAAAGGTGTATAAAGCTCTAAAATGTCTAATGCGGGCCGCTTCTAGGTATGGACAACTTATTAGGATATGTAGTACAGTAAGAGGTTCTCCGCAGTGCTCGCAAATGGGTTCCTGTTCCTTTTTCAACAGGAAGCCATGCGTCAGCACGGTGTGACCTATACGCAGCCGGCACAAATAACCTCGAAGAAACGATCTCGGTGTCTACAACTTTTCCATTCAGATACGTAAGGTTTGACTAGATGTAATTTATTTCTGGTTTGTTTATCCCATTCAGACTGCCAGTACAACTTCATTGACTTTCGTATGCTGTTTCGAAGGTCCTGGTAGGGGAAGCTTTAACTCTTATTTCAAGATGCTTGGTCTCATATGCTGCTTTATCAGCGGTTTCATTTTCTGGGATGCCGATATGGCTTGGTACCCAACAAAGGACAACTCTGACCCCTGCTAATGTAAGGCAGCACAGTCGGTTTTTTAGCTCACCTACAGCTGCATTCTTTGAAGGGACAAGGGAGGTTACAGCATGTATGGCACTCAAAGAATCTGTAAAATGGCCACTTTTGTACTCCCTTTGCTACTACATCTTCAACAGCTGAGGTTATACCAAGAATTCTTCCGCAGTAAAAACGCTACTCTCATCAGCAATCATCTTTGCTACTGTCACCGGTGGATTGAAAACAGCAAAACCTGCATGACAGGAGGTTTTTGAGCCATCAGTAAAGTAGTGACAATAGTTACTGTACTTGTCCTTAAGTTCGTGAAATTCTTGGCGCAAAATTTGGTGTGGAAACGTCTTTTTGTCGTATTTTAAGAAGGATAGATCACATTTCGACGGCCCCCTGTGGTCCCAGGAGGCCACCAGCGTCCGAAAAACTCAGAAGGTTTGACGGGCACATCTTGAACGAATACCGAGACATGTATTCCTCCAAACGAAGGGCAAGAGGGCGGACCACTCTGGGCTTGTTTGCATACAGTTTCTTGTACCTATTCTCAAACACTTCACCAGCACAGGGATGGTCCTTTATACATGCTGTTTTGGCTGCCATATACCTCCACTTAAGTATACTCGACGGTACTCAGGGGCCATTCCTTGCACTCAACGTAGAGACTGTCGATGGGGGAGGTGCGATATGCACCTGTGGCAAGTCTGAGGCCCAGATAGTGTACTGGGTCGAGTGAGGGTGACCGGACAGACTGGCGGGCTGACCCATACACGATACAGCCATAATCAAGACGAGACCGAACCACCGAGCCATAAATTCTTAGCATACATGTGCGGTCTGCACCCCATGACTTGTGCGACAAAATTTTCAGTATGTTCAACGTTTTCATGCAGGTCATTTTGAGCTTCTTTATATGAGCTCCAAATGTCAATTTCGAGTCAAATGTGACACCTAAGAATTTGTGCTCGCTGTGTACTGGAACGGGTACATCCTTAATTTTTATATCAGGGTTGGGATGCATACCTCGTTTTCGCGTAAAGCACACACATGCACACTTCTCAGGAGAAAAACGAAAACCATTTTCATCCGCCCATCATTGTAACCGATTTACCGCAGTTTGGACCTGCCTTTCACAGATCGAGAGGTTACACGAGCGAAAAGCGATCTGCAAGTCATCCACATAAAGGGAGTACATGACTGGCCGGGGAATAACCTTTGCCAAAGAATTTATCTTGATGGCAAAAAGGGTCACACTCAGTACACTGCCCTGAGGAACTCCATTTTCCTGAGGGAATGTACGGGATAGTGTATTGCCAAGTCTTACATTGAAGGTTCGTTCCTGGAGAAAATCTTCAATACATGAAAACATTCGCCCTCTGATTCCCATTGCTGCTAAATCCTTGAGAATTCCATAACGCCAGGTTGTATCATAAGCCTTTGCCATATCAAAAAATATGGCAAGGCAGAACTGATTATTAACAAAGGCATCTCGTATCGTTGTTTCAAGCCTCACCAGGTGGTCAGTCGTAGACCGAAACTGCCGAAACCCGCATTGAAACCTATCTAGATAACCAGAACTTTCAAGAATAAAAACCAACCTAAAATTCAACATCCTCTCAAAGGTCTTGCACAAACAGCTGGTCAAAGTTATGGGTCGGTAGCTTGATGGACACTCTGGGGGCTTGCCGTCTTTCAGTAATGGTATTACGATAGCCTTTTTCCATGCTTTAGGCAGCCTACCTGTTTTCCAGATTTTGTTAAAGAACTCCAAAATCACTTCTAAACACCCATCACTTAAGTGCTGCAGAAAGGCATAGTGAATAAGGTCGGGGCCGACGGAGGTAGCCTTGCACTGAGCTAATGCTCGTTTCAGTTCATACAAAGTGAATTCTTTATTATATTCCTCTGTGTTATTGCTATAGTTTTTAATCTTGAACTTTTCAGCATTATTTTTATGTGCCAGGAATTCTTTTGTATAATTTTTATCACTAGAGACTTCTGCAAAGTGGGCACCTAAAACATCTGCTTGTGTTTCCAGTAAGTTGCACGCACCGTCTGTAGAGAAAAGTGGTATGCTGAACCGTCTGTAGTTGCCTTTAATTTTACGCAAATGGTCCCAGACCTTTTTTGTGGGAGTGGCAGTATTTATTGTACTTACAAAGCTTTGCCATGAATTCCTTTTGGCTACTTTTCTGATTTTCCGGGCGGCAGCACGGGCTGCTTTAAAGCTCAGACAGTTCTCTAAGGTGGGGTACCGTCTAAATACACCCCAAGCCTTGTTCTGCTTTTTCCGGGATTCGCGACACGCATCGTTCCACCACGGCTTTGGTTGCTTGGGAATCCGTCCAGATGTCTGGGGGATCGCAACTTTTGCAGCTGTAAGAAGTTCCTCACAGATGTAGGTATTTGCCTCATCAATGGAACATGGCTGCTGTCAAACTGATCAAAGCAAACAACTCCTTAAATCTTTCCCAATGTGCCCTCTCGAGCTTCCATCGGGGTGAAATAGCTCTTGAGGGAAGGAAGAATTGCACTTCGCGCAGCAAGGCAGGAAAGTGGTCACTTCCATACGATCATTCACAGCACTCCAATCATAATCCATCTGGAGGTCGGCGACCCAACACCAAAGGTCTAGAGCAGAAAAGCTTCCATTACCTTGCAGAAAAAATGCGTCTTAGTCTCGTTATTGAAAACAACTAAGCTGTTGGTAGTAACCCACTGTTCAATGCAGTTTTCCCCTGGCTCTTCTATTCTTTCACCTCTTCCACAAGTAGTGATGAGCATTGACAGTCTCCCATTATAATTATTGGAGCAGGAAGTTGTTCAACGAGGTCATTCAGTTCCTGTAAGGGACACATTGATCTGATGGTGGCAAGTACAGTGAAACAACAGTGACAAGCTGTTATATAGACTGTGCTGCAACAGCCTCCAGCGTAGTGTTAAGTTGTATCGACTTGAGAATTGTGCCTGGTGCCACAGCCAAGGCCACACCACCCGAGGCACGGGTGCAGTCTTCTCTGTCATTTCGAAGGAGGTGAAAGTTGCGAAAGATGTTGTCATGTCTTTTCGTTAGATTTGTCTCCTGCAAGGCTATTATTTTGGGTTCATATTTGTGTATAATTGCATGAATATCATCTATATTGTGCAATAATCCACGGCAGTTCCACTGGACTATTTGCACCATATTGGTGTCTTCTAGAGTTTTCGCTTTCGAGGTCAAGTAGGTGTGGACGAAGACATGCTCCCAGAGGCACTAGGGCACACCTCCATCTCCTCCTCTACCTCTCTTGCACTGCCTTCAGTTCCATGAATACCATTAGGGGGACCAGGTGGTTTTCCCCGGCCCTTTGGTCCCCAGGTCGTTGCCGCCCAGGAGCAGCACCTGCAGCAGTGCCACTTCCTGAAAGCGCCTTCCTCTGAGGTGCGTCGACCGTCACCCGAGGAGAGGAGGTCGATGGTGTGGCAGGGGTGGGGCCTGCACAGTCTTTTGGTGGCTTAGAAGCCGCACCAGTTTCTTTGGTGGCCGGGAGCTTGGCTGCCGGCTTGACTCGTTTAGGGGGCTGTGGCTCTGCGCAGTTCCCCTGAGTAGACTGCACCAGTGCCGGAAATTGAGGCAGCCCCGCCCCACTGATGGGCTACCTCAGCAAAGGACCCTTTCTGAGTGAAGGCCAGGCGTCATTTGGCCTCCTGGAAGGACACATTCTCTTTCACCTTGATCGCTAGCAGCTCTTTCTCCTGTCGGAAGCGTCGGCACTTCCCGGAGTACGCGGGGTGTTCACCACTGCAATTCACACATTTGACTTCTTCTACATCACAGGCGTCATTTCCATGTTCGGTGCTAGCGCACAGCGCACAGGTCGGTTTTCCACGGCATGACTGCTGTGTGTGCCCGTACCTCTGGCAGCGGAAGCAGCGCCTGGGGTTTGGTACGTACGGTCTCACACGTAGATTCAGGTAGCCTAGGTGTACATTGTCGGGTAAGGTGGTGGAGTTGAAGGTTAGAACCAAATGTTTTGTGGCAATTTCCTCATCTTTCCTGCGGATCTTTATTCTTCGCACTGCAATAACATTCGTCTGTTCTTTAAACCCCTCCAGAATCTCATCTTCAGACACATCAATCAAGTCTTCATCCGACACTACCCCCAACCTAGTATTTAAGGTGCGGTGGGCAGTTACGTGAACCTTGTGTGTTGCTAGTTCTTTCATTGACAGCAGGGCATCTGACTGAAATTTTGCTTGGACCTCCACAAGGAGATCCCCGGTTGGCAGCTTTTTAACACTGTAACTTGGTCCAAGTAGATTGCTCAGCTCTCTGGCTACGGCAAACGGCGACACTTTCCTCAAGGGCTTCTGAGGGTCGTCAGATTGCATCACCAGAAATTCGGGAAGGTCGTCTCAGTCAGTGAACGATTGCTGTTCGTACTTTGCGAGGCCTAAACTTCGGTGCGCCCCCGTTCAGGAGGGCGATCAGGGTCAAGATTTTTTTCTTTTCCATGAAAAGTAAAGTGTTCGGCAGCGGTGCTGGTCGCCCACCACGGAGCCCAACAAGGGAACGTGACTTTGTCACGCTAACCATACAGCGCTACTATAACCCCATGACGTCTAATCAAGGCTGATTATAACCACAGGTTTAACCCTTGCCTCCTGAGGGGAAAAAAGGAAGTTCAGGAAAAGAATAGGTGACAGGACAGGATGGAAAGGGACAGAAAGAGAAAGGAGAGAGAGGAGGATAGGAAAAGGCGACTAGCTGATTTCCCCAGGGCGGGTCAGTCCTGGGGTGCCGTCTGCAAGAAGCAGGGGCCGAAGTTGCGTGTTGTTTCAGCTGAGGGGCCGTAAAGGTCCACAGACAACCTCAGCGTCAACTCAGCAACCAGGATTCCCTTTTCCTTGGACACGGCTAAGCCACGCACAGCTGGGGCGTGGGTGGGTCCAACCCACATGGGCTCGGGGTCCGCGGTGTCGCCACTACCGTCACCTTCAACTCACAAGGTGCCCCTGCGGGCATATTAGGTCTAAGAGCCAGTTTACTGGTGGGTGTTTAAATAACAGCCTGACAATGCACTTGCCACCTAGGTCAACATATATACTACAGGGTGTCCCATCTATCGTGCTTCAAGATTTAATAAGAGAGAAATTCGGTTACTCGAACAAAACCTACCACACAATGTTTCCAGTACAGTGGGGTAGCGGCCAGTAATTTTTTCATTTAAAAATTTTTATTAATTGTAATTAATTACGACCCTCAACAGTTACTGCCCTAATCATTTTAAATGCAGAGCATTTGTATAGCTCACGATGTCACCCGTGCGTCGGCGTCCGCAGCAGCCAGCCTCCCCCTACACTATAAAAAGAAATAACAGTTATTGGCGCCTGGTTTCGATCCCACGACCCTCCGGGCGGAACGCAAGGTACATGGTGCTCTACCCACTGCGCCACAAAACCGACCCAGAATGAAAGGCTACGAACGCGCCTTATATCCTTGAGTCAAACTACGTCAAGAAGCTACTGATACAACGCATTCACTACCTGTGGGCGGAACGCGAGGTACATGGTGCTCTCCCACTGAACACAAAACCGACACAGATCAAAGGCTACGAACGCGCCTTATATCCTTGACTCATTCAAACTACGTCGTCAGCGGCGTGCGTTGGTGACTCACCGGCGTGCTAGCGGCGTGATAACTGCGTGGTGTACACGTTATAGCACCAACCCCCCAAACACTAAACGTTAACGCAATACACCCACCCCCTATGCGACGCATTTACTCGAGTCCCCTTCGCGGGGAGATGGGCCCATTTTTTAAGTGCGAATGCACTTTATAAGCGACCCCAAACCATCCACCGCCGGCGGCGGCGGCGGGCGTCGGCGGCGTCCGCAGTCCTCCTCTCTATATATAAAAAAACAGCATCCGGCGCCAGGTTCGATCCGAGGACTTTGCGGCCGCAGCGCGACGCTTTACCGACTAATCCACGGACGCGACGCTGATATCAGTGTTAGTAACGCGCTTTATATCTTTAACGCATTCAAACTACGTCGTCAGCGGCGTGCGTTGGCGACTCAGCGGCGTTATAGCGGCTGGATAACTTGCGTGGTGTACACGTGATACTACAAACCCGATGGAAGAGATGGAAGAGAAGGCGCGAGGCGGTGGGCTGCGGGGGGCCGCCGAGCGCAAGCGCCGCAAGCGGGCCGACAACCTGCATTCGCACTTTCACATTCTCCCCCTCGCGGAAATGCGGGGGAATTTTTTGTCAATGAGACACTTGTTGTTAATATGTTGTCGAAAGCAACTGCTTTGCCCGTCGCATCTGAAAAGACCGCGCATCATTTTGATAAGGATATGCATTGAAGGAGCAGCAACACCAAGTTTCATGGGGCACATTGGGAGATAATCAACTCGGTCGCAATTTTTTATTATTATTATTATTTCAGTCTGGGTAACTTGCGCGCAGCCTGTTCGATGGAGCGCCGTCACGTGGTATTTTTATATTTTTTTAGGTATCTTTATCAGTCAGAATAAATGAGTAAATTAGTTCGTCGCTAAAATTAGTGCAGGTCGATTCCTCTTGTCGGTACCTACAAGTGTCTCATTGACACTCCAATGATTAGGGCAGTACTTTTCGAATTCAGATAATAAAATATCAATAAGGAAATAATTACTGGCCGCTACTCCACTGTACTGGAAACATTATGTGGTAAATTTTGTTCAAGTAACGCCCTTTCTCTTTTTTAAAATCTTGGTATTCATAGCTGGGACACGCTGTATACATAAATTGTCTGCACCATACAGAGCATTATGCAAGGCATCCATGAATTTAGGCAGCAGTGTAAAATACAAACCCATGGTAACATGATTGGTGCATTCATTAAATTACGTTCTGTTGTGGTAGCGCAGCTGGAATTCTCAAGTTCCCAATGTGAGTGGGTCCCAGCTTAGACTAAGAGAAAATACAAGGCTTGGACTAAAGCAATGAAGTTTATTTCACGAAAAAAAGAAGTCAGCTGCACAAAAAATAGTAAAACAAGTCCAGCTTTTTTATTGCCACACTAACCCAGATTCCGCGGGCTTCCCCCCACCAATGGATGCAGTCCCACCTGCCCAGCACCACACATGAACAAATTTGCAGGCCACCAAAACGTTCAATTGGGTATAATCTGACGGAGTCTGAACACAATGGGTAGAGCCTGTCAGTGGTGATCAGGCCACACATCTGACAGGTGAGCAATCCAAGGCTCAGCCAGAAGGATTCAACAATTTTTGTGCACCGTAGCACTAGATGGGAGGATGGGGCTAGCTGGAACGACATCAGAATCAGCAGGCCCGCGATGTGGCACGGCAGAGAAAAAAATTCACTGTCATGACTGCACTGTTTCTGGCACATCCCTGCCAGAAGTGAAGGTCTCAATGGGCGTTGGTTCCCAGCCAAAGCCAGGACATCCTTCGTGAGCCAGCTTGAACAGCACTCCAACATCAAGCTCCAGGACACACTTTACGAAGACCGGACCTCAGGCAGCATGTCACCATGTACAGCACCTCCCCAGGCTCCAGGAAGCCATCCAAGAAAGATACAGTAGGCAGCACTCCTTCAAGGCAAGGCCCACAGTCTGTTTGAAACAAAGCAGAAACATAACCCAAACCAAGCAACCACTTGAACATTTTCCTCCTAGTTCAACAGGTTTGTTCCCTTCCTTGACAAACCTTTCTGAGCTTGAAGTTCTCCCCTAACTTCAAAAACCTGATGTGAGATAATGCACAGCACCATAAACGAACCATTCAGACAAAATACAAGTTTGTTTTATTAGAAAGATTTAGTGATTTATAGGGCCCCCAGCACTTGTCCGGCAGCAAATGATGCTTCTTCCTTGAGAAAGGAATCAATTTAGGTTAAAAGTTTGATTCCCCCCCTAAATCTTGTGTTACCGTGACATCTGCTATGAAGTCATAAGTGTGAATATTCCAAAGAACGTCCACTGAGTCATTCGGCTCTGCAGTTTTGCATGATGTCAGTCCTCGCAGATGGCGCTATCATACTCAGCCACGGGCCGTTGTCCGCCATTGCTTTGTTTTTTTATTGTATTTGAACCTGGCTTCTTTTTATACTGTACAAAGTAATCATTTCGTGACACATGGGGCATGCTCAACAAACAGGGTCAAATAAGACAACATCGCTTACGCCAATCAACCAGTGTCGTGTAAGACAACTCCAAAGCGTCGAACAGCTGTGCAGGTAAAACAAGCATACTGCATCCTGTACTAACAGCAGTGCGCATTGGTACTTCTGTGCTTACGTGTATTTTCGTAACTTTCATTGTTTACCGCACCATTTTTACTGCTGTAAAATGAATATGCATTACATTTAACTGCAAATCGCTCGCTTGGCAAGTTATAATCTCTGCCTATTTGCTTTTGCTTTTCCCGGCCTGAGCCAACCGCACAGCTGGCCATACGACATCACCTGCTCTGTTGTGGGAAATAAGCTTGTGGGTCGCATGGTCATTCCTTTTTTCCTGGTTATACAGCTTATCTGAGATAAGTGTGCGTTAAAAGTGGCGTCAGTATGATGCTAACGAGGCAATCTTTCTAATGAACAAAACTTGTTTTTTTTTCTGCATAGCCTCTTTAACGTACGGTAAACAACTGAACAGACAAAAAAAGTGAAGCTACTGTTACTGCTAAATGATTCTTGGTTGGGAACCACATACCAACAAACTCGAGGTAGCCTAGTTGCTCCACCGCATTCACACAGCAACATGCTTGAGGAGATGTGCAATTCCCCTGTAAGAAACCTAACTGTAAAGCACAAGAAATATGGAGCTAAACAGTAAGAAAATGACACACCTCAAAACCCACCACTAACGATGTCCCGTCAGTCGTGCCAGTGAGTAACAGTGTCCCTCAAAACACAAAAACACCCATTTGGACGAGGTCTAAATAACCATCAATCAGATCTCTAAGACAAACATGTAGTCCTACCGTTGTGAGGTGGCTCGACGTCGATGAGGCGAATCGATGGGCGAAGCTTGTCCGTGGTGTGACGTCGTTTATGAATCACTCTCTCCACTGGTGATGCGACCAAAGCTGCTGCCACCACTCCTAGCGCCCACAGTCTGATGCTATCAAGACGCACATCAGGCTTCAGGGGAAGCTTTCTTCAGTCGGTGGCTGATCATGGTCACAGCTGCTGCCCAAACCGACTACATTCTTGCAACCTAGTTCCGTGGGTCTGACACCACCAGGACGTGCACCAGGCTCAGGTTGGGGCCTCCCTTCAAAGCGGGCCAATCCAAGGGCCAACGGTATGATGCCGCTGGGATGGCCGCGTCCAAGTACCAGTACACACAGGGTTGGATCTCGTGACGCCTTCTATTGAATGGCTCCAGTCGATCCACCCACCTAAACAAGCCACCTCCTCTCGTGTCACTCCCATTGTGGTAGTCGCTGATTTTCCATATTCTTCCTATGCTGATGATGATTGCCCCTTGTTTCCTGCACACATCTTTCATTCATCAATCTTTTCTTTGTGTCCTAGCTCACGACACCCCATCAAAGCAACACGCTGCTCTATATTCCCAAGGATCCATCACCTTTCATCCTCCTAAAAAGTTCAACCTCAGCTGCCACAAGATTTTATACATTGTGGGCTTATGGGAGTGACGTGATAAACTACAACTTGTACAAATGTCAGTTCAACAAATATCTGAGAACAGACAACTTTTAGGAACTCCTCAGCGGTTTTCTAGGGAATAAAGAGCAAACTTCTTTCGGTTAAACGAATATCAGAATACTGAAGCCGCCCACGGAGCCAGCGTCCCACCGGCCAGTGTCCCTCACGTCAACGGCAGGCAAGGTGATGGAGCATGCAGCCCTGGCGCGCCTGCGGTGGATCGCCGACCAGCGGGGAGTGTTCCAGGAGCAGCAGAGCGGCTTCAAGCGGCACCGCTGACTCCCTGGGCGACGTCGTCTCCATGCTCAAGCAGGCCCACCACAACAACGAGGTGGCCTACCTCCTGCTGCTCGACATGAACGCGGCGTTCGATACTGTCCCGCACGGCGCATCCTGCAGGCGCTGGACGGCATGGCGTCGCGAGGCACCTCAGGATCTACGTGCAGGTGTTCCTGGCTGGCCGGACCTTCCGGTTTAAGGTCAGCCGGGCAACCAGCAGCTCACAGGACATCTGCTCTGGGGTGCCCCTGGGAGGCGAGCTGAGCCCATTCCTTTTCAACCTGGTGCTGGCTTCCCTTGCAGACTGCATCCCTGCTGGACTCCACTATCCAGTGGGGATAGCAGTTTGTGCGGACGACGTCGTCATTTGGATTCACAGACCCACCAGGATGCGCAGGCACGTGAGACCGTGCCTGCAGGAGGCAATGGATGCAGTGGCAGCTTTCCTGGCCAGCCGTCTGCATGCAGAAAAGTCGAAACCCAAAGCCTGTTTATTCGCAAGACACGCACGCCCGTCCCCGGCAGCGCGCCCTTTCTCTGGTGGCGGGCTACATAGTACACAGTACACTGTCAGCGCTCAGCACCTCCTGCAGCCCCCCCCCCTCCCTTTTGAGTAAATGTGCCACCCTCTCAACTAACCATGGCTGAAGGGAGATATTTTCGAAGCTTTTGAAATCAACTGGAAAGGGAGCACGTGTATTAGTAAACCATCCGTTTCACTTCTCAACAAGGAGGTTGCATACCAGACATGACCAGTTGATTAGGCGTCACACGGCAGATGAATAAGTTTGCTGCCCTCTTCTCAAACCTTTTGATAACATTTTATTTCCCTTTTGTTTTCATCACTTCTTGTTTTATATTTTCCTGCCACATTAAAACACGCTCACTACCTTGTCAGCGCCTGCGTGGTGTTTTTTTTTTTGCTTGGTTCCATCGTCTCTGCTATTTTTTAGGTGAAATCAAACGGCAGCAGGCTGCCAGCACTTTTTTCAGGAGCAACTAATTCTCATACTTTGCCGGCAAAGGGTGGGCCTCTTTGAGCAGGACCTTGCATATCGACTCGGTGTCAACGTGTTGGCGACACGCACCATGTGTGTGTACTGAGTAGTTTTGTTGCATGAAATGCTCATCCAAATACCCATTCGGCCAAGACGCAGAACTGTTGACATGTTTATGCCACAAAGCTTCCGAACTTAGGACAGTCCTACTCGAGCACCACTTGATTGTGCAGAAACATTCATTGAGATGCCATTCCACTACAACACTCACAGTAAGACATGTAGCCTCTACAAAGTGCACAAGACTGCCAAGGGGCTCACTGGCATTACCTCAAATGGGCTTGGTTCATTAGTGCCTAACATGGCAATGGGAAGGCTGTCACACAAGAAGATAAAGCACTATGGCTTGTACAACCTTTTACAGCAAGAAGACAGTGTCATGGCTGACCGAGAATTTTTGATCGAAGATGACCTCCGTGAACTTGGTGCCGAATTCCCAACTTTTCAAGTGTGCTATGGCGGCACTGAAGAGCATGCATTTCTTCGAAACAACACCAAAAGACTTTCGACGAAGCAACTGCGGAACTCTCCCAAACCATTCCGTGAAGCTTGCGTTACCATGTATGCAACCAGGCATGAAGTAACAGTAAAGTGTGGCATGTGGAGCGATCTAAGTTGCGCACAGCAGTTGCGCATTTTGGAGACATCGTGTTACAACAGAATTAAGAAGCGGATGAATTTCAGGGCAAGTGCAGAGAGCAGGAATTCCCACTTTTCCTGCATACCGACGCATCATTACCAATGGCCAACAAAAATGCATTTTCCGGCTAATGAGAATTGAATAAGAACATTCAGCCAGCTCGGCCACTTAATTCTCATCCGCTCGGCCAATTGCATTCATTACCTACATGTGTGCAAGTCAATTGGAAAAGAAGCTGATAACAAATTGCTTAAATCAGCTGTATTACAGCTAGGTATGCGCACAGTGCCGGCCTAGGTTGAGGTAAAGTTGCAAATATGAATGAACTGGCTCACACAAATTCTGTTAGTTGTGTTTGTAACTATGCTGCACCCTCAATGACAGGTTATGGTATGGTTAACTCTCAACCTGCATGCATAAACAACCCAGTGGAATACGGAAAAACGTCCTGGATTTTTGACTGCCCAAAAACTTGCCAAGCGCCTGCGCATTTTAAGGTATCTCTAATTTGAATGCACCAGTTGCACGGGGTGCAGCGCCACCATCTGCGTTTATTCCAGTGCTGCACGCGCCCTCTGCACTTTTGTCCTCGTTTTGTCAATGCGCAGGTTCAGTGCAAGGCTACCTCAGCCGTATTTCACAATCACCTTGCACCTTGCACAATCACCTTGACCAAAAGGTGGTGCCAAAAAGTGACCTAAAGAATGTAAGGGTACTGGCAAGCATTTACGGTGACGGTATTTAGGAACCCAATTCTGAATATTCCCATGACTGATCAGCTTGCCATTTCCGTTGTTCCTACGTCGGCCGACAGCGGATTTGAATCTGTTGTTATATCCTGGCTGTTTTGGAGCTATGTTATCTGCCATGACGTTGTGATAGTGTGTATATTAGAGTGTGTGTTTTCTTTCTATTAAAATTAGTCGGATGTCAGCAATTGTTTGCAGTTCCTTCTGTTGTTGTCCCAGGTCCACTTACACGATGTGAAGCTCAAAACGTGAAGCTTGGCATAATGCCAAGTAAATGCCACCCAATGGCATAATGCTTGCTAAATGCCACCCAACGGTGCGCACCGTTATTGAAGGGGTGAAAAAAGAAGTCTACCTCTTTCCAAATCCGGATAGTTCGCCTATGCAGGATGGCAATGGCTACTTGTACGAGGCATTGGGTATACACTGCTGCATGTCGGCAATAAACACGTGGTACCGGTCATGAGCCGCATTATTTGTGGTTGTAGGCATGTCCATCTTGCTGCGTTGATTTGTGTCTCAGTTTGTCCCTTTTCTAAGACATCGTGTTAGGCTGTATCGACCACACAAATGTTGGTCTGTACTTTTACAGGTAGGCAGCATGTCAACGCTGCGGTTTATGGCGGTGCATAAACCGCCGTTTACGGCGGCGGGCACTGCCCTTCAAGCCTTCTGTGGCTTTGGCAGGCCCGCAAATGTACCTTGCATATTGCAATAAACATATAATATTATAGTGACACAACTGCCAATTTCACCCAATGACGGTGATGACGGGATGAAAACAATTTCTGTTGCCGCAACACAAGTACAGAACAAGTGGAAGTCACTAGACTGCTCATACAAGAAGGCCAACAAAGTAACAATTTTATTGTGTCCAATAAAAACAAAGCGTTATTACTGGACGCAATTTCAACTTTCAGCTGCGGACCCCCCATAATCCCTAGCTTGCCACCAAAATGACCTCAAGATTCAAGCTTGCCCAAGATGACTTGGGAACCCCTAAAAACAGTCAGGTGGAAAGTGATGTGCTCATACAAGAAGGCCAACAAAATAACCATTTTGTTGTATCCAATAAAAACAAAGTGTTATTACTGGACACCATTTCAACTTGCAGCTGCGGACCCCCCACAATCTCCAGCTTGCCACCAAAATGACTTCAAGATTCAAGCTTGCCCAAGATGACTTGGGAACCCCTCAAAACAGTCAGGTGGAAAGTGGTGAGCTCATACAAGAAGGCCAACAAAATAACAATTTTGTCGTGTCCAATAAGACAAACTGTTATTACTGGACACAATTTGAACTTGCAGCTGGGGACCCCCCATAATCCCAAGCTTGCCACCAAAATGACCTCAAGACTCAAGCTTGCTCAGATGACTGGAAACGCCTCAAAACAGTCAGGTGGAAAGTGATGCAGGTAGAAACAGATGAAGTACCTTAACTGCTCTCGTTCGTTCCTTGAATTCATATTCCGTGATTTTTCTCCTTTGCTGCTCCCCTGCCGTTAAAGCAATGGGTGCGCAAGTTTAATTTTTCTTACAGCGTTAAAAAGAACCCATCATTGTGTCAAAGAAAAATCACAAATTCTTATATACTCGTACAACTGAAAGAGAATCACTCTTGTCATGCTTATTCACTTCACAAGCTGGAATATTATGACACCTTTGTCGCTTGGCCTTCTACTCCATTTCCACCCATGTGGAAATGTGTTCACAACATAGGAGCAGGCAGGAAATGATTTTAAAAATAAAAGGCTCTTCATCCTTGTGAGACATGCAGCTCATGTCATTGTGGGCCCTGCAAAAATATTGGAGTGAAAGGTGAGCAGAACATCACCCCCACAAATACAGCAACTGACGAATGCCATGAAAACACCTGACACAAGCAAAGTTGGATGTTGTCTATGATAAGTGCTGCTTTAACGCTTAGATAAAGCATAATAATGTAGCTCCTCCTCTTTCAGCGTACCTAGATCGCTGGAGCAAACTAAACAACGTCGACACAGCTGTGACAGCTACCAACGTCCCCCAGATCCTGAGTGAAAAAATCCAGGATGTAAAAAAGCTGAAGCTTGTGAAAGAGAACATCCCCCGGGGTCCTCAGCAAGATTCTGAACATAAGAAAAGCTCGCGGAGGACTGAACAAGGAACTTTTAAAGTAAAGTAGTCTTAAAATGGTTTAAGTATTTTAAGAAACCCCCTACCACATATCCATTCTGTAAATAAAATTTACGTGTCTGTAAATAAAGGTCTTTCTTTCTCTCTCTCTCTCTCTCTCATGCAGTGGTGGAATGCCCATAGCTACAGCCGCTGGCCCTCCCTACGGGCGCTTAGGTGCCATCCGAGGCACTTGCGATGGCACTCAGGCTGTGCAGAGGGAGCGCATACAGTGGTCGAAGAGAGGCGACTGAAGTTGCGAAACACCACCTTGACCACTGGTGGCTTGACCGTGTGCGAACAAGATAGTGTAATGACACTGTGTGGAGGTTTCTTTCTTTCAGTCCTCAGTATAATAATTTTTTCAATGTACGTAGTAAGTGACCGGAAATTGCTGTGTCGTCACTGCTGTCATTGCCGCGTCGGCGGATGGTGTCCTGTCAAGCTGCATTGTGGCAGCTTTTTCGCCGTCCGCTTTTTTCACCTCTGTAAGAACATTGGTGGCAATAAAACTTTGATTGATTGATGTATTGATTGATTGATGATTGATTGATTGATTGATTGATTGATTGATTGATTGATTGATTGATTGATTGATTGATTGATTGATTGATTGATTGATTGATTTTCCTTTCTTCCAGGCCCGAGCCAGTTGTATCCGGCATCCCCCATTACAAACGGTTGCGACCACATCAGCACTGGCATCAGCCACATCTTTTGCAGGCAAAAGATTTGCTGCCCTTTCCTTATCTTGCATTCCCTTGGGTACTGTATTTTACCTTCAGTGGTTATGTTTACATTTGTAGAGCTCTTTGTGCGAGAAGAGCGTCATCCCATGGTCTTCTCTTACTGCTTGTCGTTACGTGTGCTGTGTTTACGAACAGCCGAGGCAGTACTGGGATACCCGACGCTGGAATTTCTTAAATGGCCTGTTTTCAAGACGCCAGAGGGACTCACGTAGCAGTTGAGCGTTTTGTGAGCAAGCGTGTGCTTGTGTGTGGTGGGCGATGTGGGCGGACTGAGAGAACGTACACGAGCATAAAGAGCGGCATCACTCAGACGCATCGCAAATTTTGTACATGAACCTGAGACCATTACTGAACCTTTTAATTTGCCTTCTCCTAAAAAGAGGTTTGAGAACTTGTTATTCGACTAGCCTGAAGAAAGAAGGCGACCAGAGCAAACTTTCAAACCCAACAAAGTTAACACATTGGAGCAATTTGATTAGGCGCACGGTGGGATGGTGCTGTTACCTTAGTGTACTTCTTATCACATGTGGCGTTGACGGAGATCAGACCAGCGGTGTGGTCCTTGGTTGTGCTTGAGCACTTATGCCTCAATTTAGATGCAGGGAGCGTGATGAAGAAAAAGCAGCGATGTGCAGTGGCGTTGATCTGTCGCAGCTCAGAACCAGTGCTTCACGTTTGCCTAGAGTGGAAGGCTCGGACAATAAAGATTACCTTGTTTACAGGACTAGTTCCCTGACGCATGAACCGTTTAAAGCCACTTAATTGTTAGGTGTGTGCAATCACTTGACTAGTGGCTTCGTTCACTGGGTACAGCTGAAGCAAGTCGGTGACGGCGTCGTCGCGCGTGAAGAGGTAAGGACTTTCCGCTAAGTCCTTAAAAGAACCTGCCCGTGTTGTCTTGGATTACCTGCGGTGACTGGTTTTATAATTTCGCACGACAGAAACACCCGTACTCGAAAGTAGCGATTGCACTTGAAGCAACGCTAAAATGTGGAGACTGCAGTAGGCAAGAGAAGGAAGCAAGAAATGACAGCACGCGTGTCTCATCTTGTTTGCTTCAGTGTGTTTCAGTGCTGTTTCACACGTTGTTATGTAGCACTAAGATCGAACTCGTGCGTTCTCAGCCAGTGGCTCAAAATGCATGAAAGAGGCCCTCCACGATGCCTGTGCTCTTGCGACGCTTTTGATACTTGACAGAGCGCTGCACTCAAACAGGGACGCTCACAACAGAGCCTTCGACTGTGCAGCACTTTTTTTAGCAAAAAAACCACAGGGAGAGGGCAGCTAAGTAAATCAATTGCTTTTATCCCCTCCCCAATCAAGAGTTTTAAGTGAAAATTCTGTTTTTTTTAATTCCCAGTTTTCAATTTTTTTCTATTCACAGTTTTCAGTAAGCATTATTTTGCTCCAGGCCCGATTTTTCTTCCTTCACCCCAGATACTTTACACCCTTCTGTTTCAGTTCAGCAATGATTATCACAATTGACTGGAGTAGCCTTTATGCAAGTTTTCCTACTGATATGGCTACTAGTAGTGGACATTTGTTGCCACTGTGCCCAATGCATACTATTTCATCCCTCTTTAGCTGCGCCATTGACATTCGCAGGTGAATTACTCCTAGGCCCTGCCAACGGAGCCATACAATACAGACTGCTGAACAAAGGCAGAAGAGTAGAAGCTGGATGTGTCCGACTCACCCTGGTGCAAAATCTTTGTTGACGCCTCTGAATAATTGTCATATTCGCCATTGCTCAAAGGAATCACCGTCGTGTGAGCACGTTGCCTACAATTCTTTTTTGTTGTGAGGACGTAGTCGTAGTTTTTAACCTTCAGTTGCTGCTGGAGAGGCAGTTCTTAAAACGAAGACTGTACCACAAATGTCTCTCACAGTCCACTTTGTTGGTTCTCATTACTTACGTTTGTTAATATTGCGGTGTGCTAGAGTTAATTTTGTTTTTAGCCTCGATTGCCGTCTTGTTTTTCCATCAACACGCCCGCCTTCGGCCGCAGGGATCCCCTTGTACAGCAGCCATGGAGGATGCAACTTCTGTCCCTACCCTGCTCCGGGTGTCTGCAACAGTGGGGCAGTTCCCAGCGTGCCTCTGGGGCGGGGTCAATACGAAACCGCGCTTCTGCACTAGAGGCCCAAGCATGTCCTCCTAAGACGACACCCTCCGGTATCACAGGGTGAAGCACACCATCGATATACGCACCCCTGCGCAGTGTATCATACTATTTTTTAAAGGATGCACAACACCAGTGCAGCGCACCCCTATGATGGCATATACCAAATAGAAAAAACTGCGGCCCTCAAACTGAGGTGGTGGTGTTCTACAAATACGTTCAGTTACAAAGGATTTGTGCCACAAGCGGAAAATGGAAAACTTGGGCCATTTGCTGGTGTTGTTTTGTGCATTATCATTTTTCCCCTGTGAATTCACTATTGCCACAAAGATGAAAACAATAAAGAATATTGTGCGCTTGGGAACTCTCGGAAAGCTGAGCTTAGTCGACTCGAGCTTTCCACAGCTCGAGCTAACACCAAATGATAATAAAAGGAACATTGTGAAGAAACTGCATGAGTTTTCTCTGTTCACTGGTCTTACGGTACTCAACAATGCAGATAACAGCATATAATCACCTTAACTAAACCAGATAACCTCTACGGTTAGATTAAGGCAGGAGTAAATTCAGAGAACAGCATGTGAAGCGGACAACACTATTCTTGCGTACAACGCTCGAGTGGCCTGCTCTGGACTTGCTGGGAGACATTTGCTGAAAGCAACTACACGAGGCGTTGCTTACACTAAATTACATGCATCGCCTTCACAGACCGCTTCAGACTCTACAATCTAACTCGCAGGGGCACAGGAGCACCAAGTAGCCATGGACAAAAAAACCAAGGCAAGGAGGGAGTGCTGGAGATCACAGCAGTGGCCATGAATTGCCAGGCTTCAGCCACAGAAGCACCAGGTCCCACTGTACAGGCCATAGTGTGGGCCGTTCAAAGCTTCTAAGTTATATTTCCAGCAATTGTGATGGCGTTACGAGTTCAAATACTTTTATCACCTAAGCTACAGGACAGTGCTTCAGTTCATCACTACAATATGTATGAACATGCACATCACTTTTATCCTTTAGTACGTCTGACAAATGTGCTTGACAGGAAGGGGGCTCACTCTGGAATTGTTTTGGTTTTACCTTTCTTGTATCGACACCCCGCACTGGCGGCCCACACATTCCATGAGCAACACGTTCACTCCCATCTTCAGCTGGCACTCAACAAATGCATTCCAAAATGGCAAAGCCGACTGCAAGCCTCTCAGAGGGAGGACGAGGCTTGATTTCATACAGCCGACGGAAGGCAGTGTTTGAAAAACGCACAGCCAAAAAGAAGACACAGCATTCTCCATGCACAAGCGCAGCGTGCGAGACCCCATCAACAGCAAGGGCAATTCAGAAAGCGCTGAAACTTAGAAAGCCATGAGGACCTCCCTACTACAACCCGTTGCAGTGTATTGACTATCGGACCCTTGTCTGTATACTAACTTGAATGTATTTTACACCGCTGAAAATAATTAAGAATTCGAATTCAAATTCAAATTCGAACCTTGTGCGAGAACTGGCGCCGATCATTGAAAGCCGATGTCGCCAACGAGTACCGAGCGGTGTTCGAAGCCGACCGTAGGATAGGCTACGAGTCTACAGTGGTCGTCATGACCAGGAAAGAATTTCTAGATCGCAGCGGTACATTCACCAACAACGCCTATAGAATCTTTGTGGACGAATTCCACAAGCTAGTCTCTCGGTCCATGGCGTCTGTCTCACTCGCGGACGACGTTGTCATCGGCGGCAACTGTGGTGGTGGCGGCGGCGTAGATGGATATAAGCACAAGGCCCGCATGGCAATCCGCCGCATGTACGGAACTTTTCCATGCTTATTTTTATATGCGTCAGCAACGCCGTTCTTCACAAAGTTCGATCGCGAACTGCGAATGTGTGTCAACATCTTCGACGAGGTTGCAGGAGCATCCGTTGCTACCGCCGCGGCCTTCTTTGGGAAACGCATGGTGCTGCCCACTACAGATTTTGTCAAGAGCATATACGACGTCACCGTGCGCGTCGTCCGCTACTGTGGAGAGGCCTGCACGCCATCGATAACAGACATCACCCAGCTCATGAACGTCCAAGACTTTCCCGTGACCGGGTGTATGTGCGCCGGCGACGAGAACTGTGTGGACACCGAGTGCTATGTGCGCAGGCTACTGTCTGAGCTGCGGAACCACTCCACCGGCAAACACTTTGTCGTTTCCTATAACTACGACGTTCGAGACAAGATTCTTAAAGCAATGTATCCAGCTTTGACTATTCGAAGACATTATAACACCTCTTCGTCGACGACGGTAACAGCGTCATCGACAGTTTCGGCGACAGAACATTCATCCCCCTCGTAGATGTCGACGACGCCAATGGAGTCCATGGACAAGGAAACGTTGCTGAACCATCTAAAGAGACGCCTGCAATGCATCGTGGCCGCCACCGGTTACAACGGTATCGTCGACGGAACCTTCGATGGAGGAGTAAGCGACATACGACAGAAGATCATGAAACGACAGCGTTTCTTTAGACATGCCTACTGGATGACCAAGAAGCTAAATAGAGCTTTATCTCAGGCCATGGCTCCTGCCTCAGAACTGTTCAAGTCCGCCGCAGCAATGCATACGAACGGCGTCGTGGGTAGCGGCCCTTCCTTCGGTGGTTCCGCCGCCTTCGACGACGACGATATCATTGATGTAGATGAATATGGTCCTACTCCAGCAAAGAGACAGATGAAAGCGTGCGGCAACGGTGTTAGCAGTAACAGCAACAACAGTGTTCAGATCACGCAGCGCATGTTCTCGTGGGGAGACGCGACTGTGTATTTCGTGTTGCCCGAAGACCTTCCGGCTTTGCTGATTGCCGTGCGCGACGCCTTCAACCGGAACAACTCCAAGTGTGTGCTTGTGAACATGTTCTTATGCGAGGGACACACCATCCGAAACGTCAGCCATATGCACATTATGGGAGCGTTTCCTACCTACGAGTGTGGAACCATGTTTCAAGCAATCGGACGCGTATGTCGCATCCACTCTCATGATACACCCGACAGCGTTGTTGAAGTCCGCCTCTACGACGACGGAGCGCGGAAGCTAGGGACGCGAATAAGGAAGGCAGTGGAGCGAGAGAACACTATCAGAACTGGAATAGTTCGCATGAATGCTTGTGCTACAGGTATATCTACATGTACTACAGGTACTACAGACACAGCACTGACGCAAGTAGTGCAGCCAGAGCCAGAGAGGGACAATTATGTCGACTTTTCAGTCCTGACAATGCCTCATGCATTCTACTACAGTTTCACGACGCCTCGGCACCGCCTCCCCCGGCACACACAGTACTACCACCAACAGCAGCGGCGCTCGACCTGACTTCGATGTCTTTAGTCTCTCACTTCACGACGTCTGCCTACGTGACGCCGGCGGGTTGTCTGCGAGACTTTCACTTCAGATCCATCAGTTTATCTCTCGTTTAGACATGGGGCAGAGACATGTACACCAGTTGATCAAGCGGGGGATCGACCCAGCGCACAGCGAGCGCATTATCGGGTCCGTAAGAGACAACAACCTAGCCACCGGAGACGTGTTTCTTACGGTGCCCATCTCCATAGCAGAGACGGTCGCACCTAAGGAGCGGGCCTACTTGTTCAGCATAAGGAGGCATGTGGTCGACGGGAGTGCCATTGCTGCCATCAACGTCCTCGTCTTCCTCTACTTCTCCATCTTCGTCGTTGTCGCCAACAGCTGCTACAACCCCAGTCACCGCAACAGATCCTACGGCGGCGGCGGCGGCAGCGGCGTCCGCCACGAGTGAAAGCGCAAACGATTCAGCGCCGACGTCCAACAAGAGCGAGCGCCAATTGAATATAGAACATATCCGCAGGAGATGCACATGCGGAGAGAGCTGGTTATGCTTAAGAAATTCCATCAGGTGGTTGCTCTAGCCAATACTAATGCCAGCAGCAATTCAGCAAATGGAGACGGCGCCTCCGTCGCTGCAGATGAACAGCAGATGTTCGGTAACTACAATTCTTCTGTTTTATTCTGCAGAAGAAATATCCTAGTGAATTATACTACACTCTGGGACCTAAATAAGGCTGTAATTACGAGCATTGCCCTCCCCCCCCCTTCAAAGGCCACAAGGGGGAATGGTGCTTTTCGATATTCATAAAATTCTATCTCCTGCGCACACCTTTGAGCTGATTTCGCCAATATATTTAAAAATTTAGAACGCTCTTATCTCTAAAAACTAGTTTCCCGGTTTCTTCATAAACAAAACCTTTGCAGCGAATCTAGTGGTCGAAGAATTTTCGGTATTTTTTCTGGTTCTTTTTTTATTTTTTCCTGAATACATAATTTTTTTGAGAAACGATTAATCTACAGATGCGCCCAAAAAACTTGATATGTTGCCATAAGACTCCCATCAAAGTGAAGACAGGTATTTTTGAACTGAAATCCTTAACAGCGGGAAAAGGCCTAGCTAGTGGTACCAACACCCAGCGAAGCTGCTGGTACTGGATTCATACTTAATCACCGCGCGAAGGACGGGACAGATAGAAAGATCAACCACTGGACAGGCACTGTCCAGTGGTCCGTGCTTCGCGCTGTGATTAGGTATGAACACGTACCAACTCGCCCAACTTGCAACTGTGCTGGTACTAGATGTTTTAATTGCAGACAGCGCAATACTACTGTGGTGTAGAAGCTCAATTTGACAGAAGTTATAAGAAAAAACACCCCTGGGATGTTGAATATACCAATGTAATGTTTTTTCACAAATTTTCAGTTTTATGGCAAGAATTATAATCTCTATAAATGGCTCCTCTTCTGCTCAATGTAACAATTATATATATTACTATGTAAATGGTTTTCTGCAAGGTTTTTTTTAAAGCATCCCGTAATCGGGAGAATAAGAATTTCCGGTAAATTACGTGTTCCTACAGTTCTCCTAAAATTCAACCCCTTTATTTAAACAATTGCTTTTAATGCCTAGCATTCTTTACTTAGTACCCGCGCAGACCCGACCGCATAAACCTCCTCATTTCAACAATAACGCAGACTTCGTAGAAGTTTTCCCTTTAATACTTACAGTAGCGTAAATGAAGATTATTGCTCGAACGGACTATTGAAAAACAAGAAAAAAAATAGAAAACCAGAGATAGGAGAAACAAAAATAAAATGAAATGTAAGCTAAAAATGGCGAACCGTGTAACGCCCTCCACTTCCCCAATTATGCAGATTTCGCGGGAGTTGAACCTATAATCGTCATAATAGCGTAAATTAAAATTAAATGGTCGAAAGGAATAATAAGAAAGCAATAATTAACAAAACTATAAAAATACGGAACATGCGGTACCCTAAATCTCTCCATTTCCATAAAAATGCAGATTTCGCAGGAGTTCCTGCTTTATGATAGACTTAATGCAGATAATTGGTCAAACAGAATCGTGAAAAGCAAAAAATAAAAAATACAAAACAGCGAGAATGTGGAACCGTGGAACCTCCTTTATTTACACAAAAATGCAGGTTTGGCGGAAGTAATGCCTGTAATTGTTATATCGTGAACCGAGATAATTGGTCGAACAGAATTTAAAAGACCAAAAACGTGCGTCTGTAAGAAGTCACACTCTAGAGACGCGGCATAACAACGGTACGCATTAGTAGACATTTCTGTGAATTTCCGTAGACTTTTTGCATGTAATTGTTACCCATTCAAGGTCCGAAAACCAACATCAGGTGCTCGTCCTTCAACCCTGTCAGAGGATACCTACGTTTTTGACATCATACTCGTGATGAAAAAGGAATGGCAAAAATTGCACGCCAACTCCGAGCATAATATA